>VUQH01080589.1:0-29132 GCA_015106775.1 Etroplus canarensis | reverse complement strand
AACCAGGGCCAACATAGCTGGCAGTTACTCATGTGCAGGACATCAAGTCTTCATTTGAGCTTTTCATCCCAGATTCCATCCAGAAAATTATTCTGGTTTGCAGTAATCTAGAAGGAAGGCGTGTTTTTGAAGAGTGGTGGAAGGAGATGGATCAAATCTATTTACATGCCTACTTTGGGGTTCTTATCCTTGCTGGAGTTTTCAGGTCCAAAGGGGAATCCACAGAATCCCTGTTATATGTCTAATGAAGTTCAAATGAATAAAAATCAATAGTTGTGAAACATCTTGCTTCATTTGCAAATGTGTTTCTTTCCACTCACTCCACTTGATTATGACTGATTTTCTTTTTTTAATTACAGTTTATAAAAAAACGAGTAGCACATTAATTCATAAATGTGATCTAACAAAGGTAAAGGGCAAATATTAACCATGTTTGCTGTTCATATGGCTTGTAATTGGGATGAAGTAAACATCTGTTGAGTATTTTAACACAAAATTGTTTGATAGTGTTGATTTGGAAAGCCAAAACTCTAGCGGGTCCACCAGACCCATGAACACTGGCTGAGTAACAAAAATACGAACACCACACAAGGGTTAAGGTGTTTCATTAAGTCCCATTGCCACAGGCGTATAAAATCAAGTACCTAGCCATGCAGTCGGCTTTTATAGGCATTTGTAAAAGGAATGGGTCTTTCTAAAGAGCTCACTAAATTTGTGCTTGGTACTGTAATGCTACTGTTACAACAAGTCAGTTATTGAAGTTTCTTCCATCCTAGATATTCCTCCATATACTGCGAGTGACAATACAACAACGCGAAAAGTGTTTAAGAACCACAGCAACTCAGTTCCAAACCTCCTCTGTCATTAACATCAGCACAAAAACTGAGCACCAGGAGCTTCATGACATGGGTTTCCAGGCTGAGCAGGATGCAAGACTTACACCACTAAGCACAATGCCAAGTGCTGGATGGAGTCATATAAAGTACACCAGACTAAGAAGCAGTGGAAATGTGTTCTGTAGAGTGATGAATCACACTCCTCTTTGTGGCAGTCTGATGGATGAGTCTGGGTTTGGCGAACGTCAGGAGAGCATTACCCGCCTGACTGCATTGTGGTAACTGTAAAGTTTGGTGGAGGAGGGCTAATACTATAGGGTTGTTTTTCTTAGGTTGGCCACAACCCCTTAGTTCAAGTGATGAAAAATCTTAATGCTTCAGCTTATCAAGACATTTTGGAAAAATCTGTGCTTCCCACTTTTTGGGGAGTTTGGGGAAGGCTCTTTTCTGCTTCAGCATGACTGTATTTCAGTTCACAAAGCAGGTCTATAAAGGCATGGTTAGATGAGTTTGGTGCAGAAAAACTTGACTGATCCACACAAAACCTGACCTTGACCCCATCAAACACCTTTGGGATGAACTAGAACGGAGACCATCAGATAGCCAAAATAAATGTCTGATCTCTCAAAAGCTATTCTGGATGAATGGACAAAAATTCCCACACATACACTTCAAAATCTCATAAAAAGCCTTTCCAGGAGAGTGGAAGCTTTTTTTAACTACAACTACATATTAATGCCTATTGAATTAGAATGGGATGCCATAAAAGCACTTTTAGGTGTAATCTGTACGTGCCCAATACTTTTGTTCATATAGTGGAGTTTACATAGAAAAGACACATTAAAAATATGACAAAAACTCAGGTAATAATTCATGAAAAAATTTAAGTAGTTATCAAAATAATTATATAGACTTTTTTTATTCAGCATTTGATTAATTGCTAAATTATTTCACTCTTTAATTTTGGCCAATTTTTCTTCGCAGCTCAGTTTTTTCCTTTTTAGCCCTTAGCACTCAAACCTTTTCAGACAGTGAAACAGAGTACACAAGTGTGATTGAGGATAATGACTTACTGCTGTTGAGGTCTATAAGGAAGACCCTTTTCAGGTGTTTGTGATAGACTAGGGCAGCGTGAACACGTGAGCATGACTGATGGTCAATGGTGAAGTCACACCAGTCGGGGTTCCTCCCAAAAAGGTAGTACTTCTTTTCATCTATGATCAGTTTCTACAAGTAGAGACAGATTTAGTGACTTTGTCAATAAAACAACCAGTGGAAAAAGCCTTTGTAATATTTCTGTGCCTCTGAGCCATAACTCAACAGTGTTGCTTTCCACTGAAGAGCTTAAATCTCAGGGCTGATGTTGCTGTCGCACCGTCTGAAGCCATGCAGCCATAGAAAATCCCAGCGTGCAACACATCTGGGACAAAGCAGACTGTCAGGCTCGTATCTGGTGCATTCAACTAACTTGCTACGCATGTTATTATCCACTTTATGCCTTTTCCGGAGAATACAATCGCATTGTACATAATCAGGTGCAATTCTGTTTTCACTTGGGGTGATTTGTGTAAAGTTTCAGTGACACTTGATTTTGGTGTATATTAATGATTCATGTGTAAAGTATGGATGTACAAGGTAAGTTCAGTTTTTCTAACATGTTGTTGAATGTGAGGTGTTTTATATATATAAATTAAAACTTTCATCTCCTGTTATATGTATTCAGATTCGTCTCAATAAATGATTATGGTACATTTTCTTCAACAAAATATTCATTCATTTCAAGATAAAACTATTGTCTATGGACACTAAATTACATTCACCACTGCCTTTCAAAATATTGATGTTAGACTGTTTTAGTAGTGCTTTCAAGCTTCAAAGAAAGAACCTAACTGTAGCCATTTTTTAAAAAAAGTACACATCAAGTTTGGAATGAATCGTAAATATATGGTCCCAAAATAAGATGGAAATGCCGAAAAGAGCAATTTAATCGGAAGACAGTTATTTCAGGTTTGGTGCTGTTTGACAAAATAATATCCTTCAAACAGCCCTTCACTTCCTGAAAACAGATGGCAGAGTAATGTTAGAAAAATGCAAAACAAATATGACATCTTATATAATGTTAGTAAGCCATTTGGCATTAAGAGATTGTTTTGAGTGGCTCAGAGTTTCAACAAACTTTATTTTTGACAAAAAGAGCAGTTATTTTATAAATAGAGTTACGGTGAAGACACCAAGCAAACATTTGAATGTTGACTATATGTTGCTTGGAGTTTTTGGCAATGATGTGTCATGGACCAAAAATAGTTCCAAAATAAAAGTTGAACCAATACTGCAGTGCACCTTACACAAGCTGATGGTGTGTGTGTTGATTATAATAAAGCAAACTTTAAAAAAAAAAACATTCTTGATAGAATGGCATTTAAAACAAAAAACCACAAGTAGCTGAGGTGTCTCAAACACCTCCAACACTGAGCTGTTTAGATACTCTCTTGCAGTCGTACCATTTCTAGGCTTATAACCCTGACACCAGGGACAAAAAGGTGATGATTCCAACAGTCTTTGGTGTTAAGTTCACTGTGCAACAAATGAGACAGAATTAAGACATCCATAACCATGAACTGTTTAACAGTGTTCCTTACTTTTTCAAAAGACAGGCTGCTCTGTGTACATGGAGAGGATGCTTTGTGGACGTGTGTTCGTTAACCAGATTAATTGTTGCTTTAAAAATACAACGACAGATGCATTTAACTTCTTTACTGCAATAATCTGAATTGCATTTCTTACTCTGTACAGGAGTCTGACCTGATCTCTGTTCTATGCTGAAACAGAGTCAGCATCCAACTGCATGCACCATAGTTTTTGCAAACAGTTTTGACCCAGCAGACGTTGTCGTGGTTTCAACCATGTTTGCCGTGCATCTTCAAATGGTTTTCGCAGAATCATGTAAAGAAGTCAATGAAAACTTGAAGAAAAATTTAATTTTTTTAAATTCATCAATACCCTTTTTTCCTCTAAGTTTGAACACCTGACTGTGCACAAGGCGAATACAGTAAATGGTTAGAGTGGGATGACATGTCCAAGCTACCTCTATCAGTTTGTCCCCTTTCATCACGTCCAGATGGAGCCCCGGGGGCGGTTTGCCAGCCCTAGAAGGAAACAGATGGTGAAGGTTTGAAATATTTATCCTGTTTAAATTAATCGCGCGCGCGCGCGTAAAAGACCATACGTGTAAATAATGAGCACACGAGCTTCTTCCTCTGATCACACTTATAGATTTGTTCATAAAAACGAGCGCTTCGACCTCTGCACTCCTAACATGTCATATCGGTCTCTATCTGCTGCAAGAAGGATCCTGTTACATACAGACACTTGCTGAACACACTCTGCTGATACATTTATGCAAGATTTACTCTTTTCATGGACAGAACTAAACCTAAACATATATAACAAAAACACCCCACGCCATTTGTACATGAACCCCAACGTTAGCCTGCTAGCCTGCTCAGATGCTACCATTAGCTAAGTTATTCTCCAATACAGAAAGTGATATTTTTAAAAAAGTGAAGAATATTTTTGCTCGTATGCATCCAATATCCCGTTACAAACTAGCGCTTCCAACTTTAACATGTGCATTTTCTCACCATGATGGACAATCAAAAGGTGGTGGACTGTCTTTGCTTATTTTAGTCGCCATCTTGCTTTAGCTTCTCAAAGCAGAGTTGCATGCTGGGTAAACGTCGCCTCGGCTCGTTGGGAAATGTAGTCCTACAGGGATCTCGAACCGAGGTTATCGTAACAATGTACCTTCGACTGCTCCTTTGTATTCTCCCTCGGCACAGCGGATTAATCCACATCGGTAATTTGACAGACGTTTTACGCCTTATGCCCTTCCTGACGCTACCCTCTATGGTGAGAGATTCTTGTGTCCCTGCCTGGAATCGAACCAAATTTCTTTAACTAAACTAAAACTAAATGAGAAAAAAACATTTTAGTTAACTGAAATAAAAATAAAAAGTAGACTTTTGATAAAAATGAAAATTCCCTAAAATTATGTGCTCACAAAACTAACTAAAATAAAATAAAAACATTTAAAATTTCTTTATTTTTAGTCTGTGTTAATTTGGTCAAATTTGATAAGGTAGCCTGTTTGATGAGGCTTTGGTGCGTCTGTGTATTGAGACTGTAGGATCTCTACATGACTGGGAGTCATCTGCCTTCACAAAGTGTTGTGTTTGTTTTGTAATTTGTAATCAGAACATCTTAAACACTCCCTTGACAAATGCTGTCCATATTATTATAATTAAGTAAATTAATAATAATAATATTAAAAAATAAACTAAAAAGAAACATTTTCAAACAATAAAAAACCAAAGGAAAAACTCATTCTGAAAACTAATTGAAACTTAACTGAACTGAAAACAAAAACGCAAAATAAAATAAAATTTAAAACTAATTAGAAAACACAAAACTATAATTACTCTGTCTGGAACCTGCAGCTCCAGACAGGGGCAGATATAAGGGGAGACCTAGAGCCTCAAATTTGATACGCCCCCTGTTGCCTTTACTTTGCAAACTGAAAATAAAGCATGTGCGGGCCCCTCCAACAGGTTGGTGGACACCCCAGTGCCACCCCATTTAAAACAATCCCGGAAATGCTCCGGGCTTCGGACCCACATGTAGGGTGACCAGATGTCACAGCATTTTTATCTATTTTTCTATTTCCGGCACATTCAGACAATATCCCGCATTTTGAGCGGTTGGATTACTCTAAAAAACCTACACAGAATGACAGACAGTTTTTTGTTTTTTTTTTAAGTCTAGTTCTTATTCAATGGCTGTGAAGAAAACAGGGAGGGTTGTCTGCCCAGGAGGCTCATGATTTATGTCAATCAACCTGTGCACACGCAGGGTTCAGCGCACCAGTCACCATATACCTTAGGGACGGCTGTCTCTCCAATTTATATCTACTGCCTTTCAAATTTATATTTATTTATATGTAACTGAGCGTCTGTAACACACTATTTTTTCCTTCTGGGTTTAATAAAGTATTCTGTTTCTGAAATACACTTAAAGGCATAGAATAAAGCATTGTGTGACTGGGTGAATGAGGTTTTCAGTAAAAATTATTTGAGTGCTCACTGAGAGAAGAAAAGTGCTTTATAAGTACCAGTTCTTTTACCATACCCTGACAATAGGTCTGACCAGGAAAATTAGGAGTCAAAGAAAAGAGAAAAGGAGTTAAAGTTTAAACATATTTCAACAGGAGATGATAAATATCACCAAAAAATTGGGCTTATTCATACCTAGGTAAAAGTCTTGATTGCCAGAGTTCTTTTTTCAGTTCACACAGGGGCGAAATCCGTGACGCAGCACAGCACAGGTGATTCTCAAAAATTCATGTGCCAATTTACAGTATATGGATGCATTTCAGATAAAACCTAAAAGAAGTTTACCAGACATTTACCGCAACGTGAGGCATGCTCAAGTGTATACATTCAAGCAGACTATAGTAATAAACAGGTGTCATTTATTTTTCCAGAGTCAGAGATTTCAGAAACATGTCATGCCGTTGAAAAGCAGCAGTCATAGTTTCAGTCAGGTAATTTCCAGGATGCTGGAAGTACACAGCTGTGTGGGCTCACCTGTAGTTGTTGCAGTGATGGAAAAAACTGACAAGATCTGTTTGAGGTTTTGTTTCCACTTACTAATCCCTTGTATTATTGTAATTTGATTAATATAGTTTATTTAAAATGCTATTAAATGAAATTTTGGATTGGATGTTGGGAGGATGGATTGAAGAAGTTTGGGTGAATAATAACTTTTAAGTACATTGTTGTACTTCTGTATATTGTTCTACAAGAAACAGTTAAATTACTTAAATATTATGGTGCTTGGAAGGCACAGTCATGCTGGGTGTTCACATCTGTTCCTTAAAATGTAGGAAGGATGACCAAAAGTATAACAGCAGGAACCACTGAGTGTAATTTGGTTTAATTTAAGAATGGAAAAAGTATGTAAAGTATGGACACTTGTAATGCGTAGGATAGTGCCTTGAGCTACAGCTGTTATTTTTTTTCTTTGCATATACAATCCTGAGCTCACCCCCAGTTTCATTTTGTCTTTGTCTGTGATAGATAGAGGGAATATGTGAATGTAAGCTGACTGTTGCACAAGAACAGTGAAACTGAACCTGTGTAGTCTATTGTGTTATTTTTAAAAGCCAGCTACATATGACACATACATGAGTTATAAAATGCATGTTGTATACCACATTGTCCCACACAAACAGTCACTTCATCTCACTTGGTTTGTTGAGATTTAGTCACCCTAATGACATATGGCTCTTTTTCCACTGGCTCCCTGTGACTCTGACAAAAAATAGATGAATTTGTTTTCGCTGCCAAAACTGTAGGTTTGCTGGTATACTTGATCTGCACCAAGACAGCACCAAAAAAGTAATGTGGAAAGACATTTTCACCACAAGCACAGAGAATCTGCTGAAAAGTACAAGGATAAAAGATACCATCCACACCAAAAACATAATTACATCTTGAAGTGGCCTTCAAAGTAGGCCTATACATCAGTTTTTCCTGGCTCAAAATGGGCATTTGGGGTGATTATGCATGCACAAGTAAGCAAAATTGATGTGCATGCAGTTCTGGCAAAGTCTGGGTTACCTCAGTTTACACAAGTCTATTCATATTTCTATTATCATTGATTATTCAGTCAATAAAAATTTATTTTGAGTTTAAATGAATTGGGGATCCAAAAGTTTTTATAAACAGGGAAAAACCCTCTACATGCCAATAGATATTCCTCCATTTCACAGTTGTTCTTTTTTGTTCATCAAAAATTTTAAATGAGCAGTTTTTATTATGTTTGTGCTATAATTTTGTGAATGCAATAATAATAGTATTATTGTACTGAAAATGCAAAGTTAAAGTACCAAATAATCGTAAACAGCCACTACAGAATGGTTACAAACAGAAAAAAATGAAAGAAAAAAAATTATCACTTTAATCTATTAGTAATTCTAATGGTTTAGTTTATACTTAATGGGCTGTGCCACCTTCACATTCAGGCTCAAATTTGTTTTGTAGCTTCATGCAGATTTTATTGGTCAGAATTACTCAAAAATGGCTCTTTTGACAGTAAAAGTTGCCAACCCCTGTACTAAACATTTTAGATCCAATTTTACTGCAAATAAGAATATTCACTCATTTATTCTAATCTTAATTTAGAATAGAGGCAGTAAAACTTAATGCATGCATTCTGAGCTACAAGCGAAAGGTCCCTGGTCCGATTCCAGTTGGGGACACGAGCCCCTCTCACAATGGAGGGTTGCGTCAGGAAGGGCATCCGGCATAAAACCAATTTACCAATGCAGATTAATCCGCTGTGGCGACCCCTTTGGAGAATACAAGGGAGCAGCGGATGGTACTTTCTGAGTGTGTCAAAAAGCAATACCCACAAGAACCAACAGGGGTCTCTACACTCCAAATTTCTGAGTCACAACAGTTTATAGTCACAATATCTGCAAGATGTAATAAATAAATAAAATTTTGACGTTATTTTGTGTTGCCGTGAGGAGCTGGTGGGTTGAGAATGCAAGCACTGGTCTCTCAGGGGTATGTATTTGATACATGAGCACTAATAAGTTGTGTGTGGGGTCTGCGTGAAAGATGATCTTAAGGGCTGTTTGTGGTTCTTGGAAACTGTGAGTAGAGTCAAATGCAATAAACCACTGCCGTGTCTTAGAGGTGGGAGGATGTTTAACCTCTCCTTGCTGCAAAAGGAAGCTAGGGAGGAGGGTGCTCTATCTTTCTCTTATGTTATTTTGAGTAGACACCAAGTTTCCTGTATAAAGAATGTGTCATAGGCTTACAAAAACAGTAGGAGCAGTATGCAATGGAAGAGAAAGACTGCACATGACTAAATAAATTACGAGAGAGGTCTGTAAACCCCTTTGATCCATATTTAGGTGAAACGTGTCTGTCCTATGAGGTAAAAACAAACAAACAAAAAAAAATCATTAGTGTATTCTGGCATCCACGCTCTGCTGTGAGGGTGTTCCTTTTATATTTTAAAGAGTTATACTAATTTATTTAAGCCCTGTGCAATCTGGCCACACAGCTGTTACATTATATTTAAAAAAATCAGATTTTATCTACAGCAGCAAGCAGAGCTGATTGCTGACTGATTTCAGACAATTTGCGAAATATTAGTTCATGCTATAAAATTTTCAGTTCACACGCACTTTCTCTCTCACGCACAAACACACACACACACACAATTTTTTGGAAACATAAAAGATCATATCTCAGTTTAGAATGTGTTTTTTTCATTCTCTTCATAGCTGACTTCATCCTGTAATCAAACAATATTTTCTTATTTTATTTGACATCTTTACAGTTTGGAGGCATAGTCGTAAGGCTTTGCCTCTGCCTGTGAATGCAAATGTTGTGCAAAGAGATCCTGTAACTTCCTCATTCACTTTTGCGGTTTCTGACTGAGAAAGCACCCCCCTTTTTGTGCTGTGCTTGTCATTTACTGCTTGCCTTCCTTTTTGATTGCAGCGAACAGAGGCAGCAGTGATGGCAGGCACCACTGCTTTGCCACTTCAGGAATTCATCGCATCATTGGACAACACTTGTTTGCCAAAAATTCTACAAGTGTGCTCTGGAGTGTATTTCCAAGGTGGGTCTTCTTTGTTTTTATTCCAAAAATGTGATTGTAAGTGAGGGCAAAGCTAACGAGATTACAGATACCTCGAAGAGATTAGAAGACCATGACCTGTATTGTGCCTTTTTTTCTGTGCTGTATCTGTCTTCATCTCTTGCATACATTTATATCTACTCTACTGTATGCATTCTTTTCTTTTAAATCTTAAATTATAAGTTGTTGCTGCCAAAAACAAGACAGTGATCATTTGTTATATTGCTCAAAAACTGGAAGTAATTCACATTGGAGATTGAGAGTTCACGTCCTGGTTAAAAAAAAAATTGCTGAATGTTGGATCATTTCTGTTCTTTCATTGGGGAAGTTCTTATTTTCTGTTTCAGGTTCAATATATGAAATTTCTGGGAGTGAAGTGTGCTTTTCCACTGGGGATCTAATAAAGGTTACTAACATTGAGCTCCTATCAGTTTGCTGTGAAGACGTCACAAACAATGAGACGTTTGAGTTGCCTATCACCCACACAGGTTGGCTTGAGATAAAATCTCATGAGAATTGCTAAAATTTGTTTTCTAGCTGTTCACTGACATTTATTTGCGTCTCAGGCTTGTTCAAGGTTGTTCCAGAGGAGATGCCATACAGTACAGTAGAGGAGATGCTGAGCCTGAGGCCTGTAGGCCTGGAATCCTGCCTTCCCTTCACCTTCGCCAGCCAATCCAAGATGACCTTTGGGAATTTCACACTTGGGGCTGGGAAAGCTTTGACTGTGCTCTCTGTTGAGCAGCGTGAGGGCCAAGAGGCACAAGTGCGCTGCCATCTTCGAGGACAACAAGAAGTCTCAGCCGAAGTGTACATCCCTCTTTCTTCCCGAGGGGAGTTTTATGAGTGTGAGAGTGATGAGTGCTTCACCCTGCAGGAGATCATGTCCTCGGCCTGCCTGCGTAGCCGAAGGTTTCGCTTTATCAATACCACCAAGTGTAATCGGCCTCTTGTCATCAGTCCAGTATACCAGGTCCATGCCATCATGAACTGTAAGAATAACCTACTTTTTACAATTACTTAAAAATAATGCTGGTCAGAATTTGTTAATACATTTGCATGTAGTACTGTGGGTAAATACAATTTTAAGGAACTTCCACTTTACTTATTTCCATTTCATGACATTTATCCTTCCGTACATTTTAATTATACTTTAATGTTATCATGTCATCGAGAAATATGCAAATTTTACACACAAAGTCAATTTATATATTATGCATACTATATAAATTGTATCAATATATTAGTAAAATAATCTATATGATGTGCTGCATTAGAACTAAACAGAGTACTTAAAAGTATATGTACTTGTGAAACTTAACGTACATTTTGCTGATATTTCTGTACTTAAGAATTTGAATGCAGAATGGAATAATGGGTATATAAACTGTAATTCATACTTCAGTTAAAGTATCTGAATACACTTCTCAGAACTGATAAAACATTCTGCACTCTGGTCTCACTTCAGTTATTTCAATGCCTTGTAAAAGTTTCTTTCGTTTTTCTGCAGTGAGGAAGAACATTGTGAAGTTCCCATCTACCTTAGAAGTGGATGTGGTTGATGTCACTGAGCTGTGCAAAGATGTGAATTTTGTAACACCCCTCAGTCTGACTGAAGTTCATTCTGAGCCAAAAGAATCATTCCCTGCAGTGGTGGAGATCATAGAAGATCCAGAGACCCGCTCCCTGTTCAAGTGCAACTGGCTGCCAGAACTTCGCAAGAATGAGCACCTGGTTTTCCACAAAACTGGAACCTCAGCCTTGATTCTGCTATCCACTTTGAAGAGCCGAAAAATACAGCAGTACTTCCTGGTGTCCCAGCAATACGGTGGACGATTTCGGAGACGGCCAAAAGAGTTTAATTCAGTATATGAGCTGTATGTTACATCACTCAGTGCACCGGGTCTGCGGGTCAGCGTAACAAGGAACTGTGAGGAGGTTGAAGAGGAAGGCCTGCCTGCTCTCAGCGTGGGGGAGCAGTTAGAGGTTGTGCGCTGTGATCGGATAGAGTTAGCCAGTGAAAACAAAATGGGGCAAAAGCAGTCTGTTGAGGCTCTTTTGTGTTATCGCCTCCCAGAGCCGGATGATGATGATGATGACGATGAGGTCAAACAGGAGGAAGAAAAGGAGGAGATTTTCCTGCCTCTTTATATGCAGGGTCACTTTGTGGAGATACTCAAGGATAACAAGAAATACAAACTCAGTGACTTGGGGAAGGAGTTTAGTTTGCCTCTGGATGTTAAAGTGGTAGGCCGTGATACAGAGCTCGAGAAAGATCCACTCTTTGGGTTTTCATGTCTCAGAATAGAGGCGGCTATGTTGGAGCCCACCATTCAGGCAAGTTTTGTACACAAGCCAGACTACTGTTTTGAGATCCCAACACAGTGGCTCTCAATGTCTGTCTTTTTTACCAAAGACCCCCTGCCATGGCCGAAAGGTCAACCCCCCAAGTGCCAGGTGGATAGAGTGACTGAAGTGGCAGATACATTCTTTTTTGAATTTCGCAAACAGGGTAACTCAGATGCAGATCCTCCACCTCGACCACCAAAGCGAAATCTGTCATCTTCAGCACCTCCCAAAAAAACAAAACCGTCAAAGAAATCCAAAGAAAAATCCAAACACAAAGAAGACAAAAGTGTGCCAATCAAACAGTTCAGCGACTTGACTTTGAACAAAAAAAGAGCCCCTGCTCCTCTGCCTCCTGTAAGTGTTACTTTTCACTCATGCATCATGATCTCAAAAGTTAAAATGAGAATCTATAGTTCAGCTGTAGTTATTAACATGCTTTCTTGTCATGCCAAGTTTTTTTTAAACCCCATTACAGATAAATTTTTGCTTTAAAAATCATGATTTTCTGGAACGGCACCGAGCAAAACTAACCAACCATTACTTCCACTTTTTTTGCTGTGGTAAAGTACCCATGCATGATATAAAATAGAATGTTTCCTCTTTTTGTGCAGACTATTGAAGGAGATGAACCTCCACCAGTCGTACCTCGAAAATACTCAGAGCCTGCAATGATCACAAGCAAGGCTCTGCCAAACACTTACGTAAAAATGAATGAGTCTAAGAAAAAAGGTAAATCTCTTTTAAATATAATCTTTTAAGACTGATAACCAGTATTTTTTCTTACAAAACTTACTCAAGGATGAGCATATAGTGTTTCTGTTGGGGATTTTTTTTCAGCCATTGAATAATACACATTTTCTATTTTCATGATACCATAAAAGTGTATCTGGAATTGGCATAACATACAAGAAACACAACAGTCTAGTGGTTTTAAAAAATGTGCTCCAGGGCACAGTGGAATCAAAATATTAATGAGAATGTCAGCAATCACATATGTCATAGTCTTAATGTCACATGCCAGCAGAAAAAACAGATCTTCTGCAGTCTGTGGCTTTCCTTAGCGTCTCTAAACCAAATGTGGGTATGACCCTTACTAAACCACCACCCAGACACAGTCTCTCATGAACACAGGTTATAATAATCATTGATTCACCAATAACACTGATAACACATATATATTACATAAGAACAAAAACACATAAATACATATACAAAAAACCCTCAACAGTAAATACATAGTAATGAAAAATATACCATATCCATTATAAGAAAAAAATGTTAAAGTCTTATTCTGTGTCAGTAGTGTGCAATACAATAATGAATATACACATTGAAACACACACATTATTTTTGTGGGGACCAGGTTTTTGGTCCCCACACTGTGTTATCAGGTCCTTGTCCTTGCAATGTGATAAAGACGCACACACAAGTGTGCACGAATCCATTACATGTGCACACATGAATAAACCTATTACCCTAGGACCTCTGGTAAGAAATAAAAAACAGATTAATGACAGTAATAGTAATTTAAAAAAAACACAGCAATTCCTCATTTAATCCTCCGGGTTACACTATTTGCAAATAACCCATCCAACAGGCCTCTATTTGGAGAAGGTTCCACTTTCTATCACCACTTACCCACAACTGTAGACAGTAACCGTCATGTACAGTAGAATGCCTTGCTCTGGGAGACCTCTCGTCACTATTTATAAATGCTCAGCTTTATATTGGTATTTCTTACATGACAAAATCCACAAGTCCTTTATTAGTAGACTACATGTGTGATTCTGCACCATCTATGGTCTCTCAGAATAAGCTCTTAGTGTAAAGTGAAGTGTTTAGTCATTTCACTTCATCAGAAGGTGAAGTGAAAATTTGTGATGGGGTAGGGGTTTCTTTTAAAAACTGAGATAAAATAATATATTTTCCAACAGTTTTCTCAAAGGAAGAAATTCATTGTGCAAGAATTCATAAAATGAGAGAAACACAGCATAGGTGAATATGACAAAATTGCCAAAATTATTAATAAAAAATAAACTTTCTTTCCTCCAGTAAATGTGCCTGATGTTGAAGTTGATGTGGACAGTGACCACGACTATGAAACTGTGGATGATACTTTGGCTGCTATGATGAAGACAGCACAAGAGAATGTCATCTTCTACTGAAAGAAATGTGGTCTACTCCAACTGTGAAATATTCGACTTGGGCAGTCAGAAGTGAACTTTCTAGTGGCCAAGGTATTGTAGTTTTTGAGTGCCCTCAATGAAAAAAATGTATGCGGGTGTGAAAAATTCAACCGATTTGCTGAATATACATATGTATTTTTTAGCACCTCTAAGTTCAGATACATTTTAATATATAGCTTAACATAACATTAAATTATTCAACATATTCCTGAGAGCATACTAGTAGTTTTTGTGATGACCCATGACAGTTTGTAGGATATAGAGCAATCATGTATTTTTTTTACCCTTCGGTAGGGGTGAAGGCAGGCTGCCTGGCGTGACGTAGTTCAGTGGTAGCTTTGCTAAAAAAAGAAAGAGTTGGTTTTGTCATGGGACAGCTTCTTCACATCTGTTTGGTCATTTGGTCAGCAAAATATTTTCTTATCTTTACACTTCATATATGAACTCAGAATACTCCACCGTCTTCAGGAAGTGCCAGCTGTTTCAAACTATGAACTAATACTAACCTTGTAGTTCAAGCACTTTTTATACAAACTTCAAGAAATTGTTGATTTAACCATACGGTAAACAGGATTTTTGGCTTGTAGCTTTATATATGGTTCTGTATTTATAGTGTACAAAGCAATAGCAACACCCTATGGGATCATCCATTCAAAAATGACAACACAAATAACAGCATTTAAAATTACCAGAGTTAAATCAATAACTTCTTGTCTCACGGAACATTTATAAGCTTCACTGAGGTGACAATGCATTGCATTTTATTGTACAAGCATTCAATGAATATGTCAAACTCCTACAGTTGTAAATGCAAACTCTAAACAAAACTGGTTCACCCCAGTCCTCTATGGAAGGCAGCAGTCTAAACCACAACATTACAATGCTGCTGCACCGGTAGCAGAAGCCACCCCTCTAACCACATCAAACTATTTATCCGACAAAAAAAATTCTGCTAGCCATCTTTTTTTTACTTTTTCAAAAAGAATTCCAGGGTGAAATAACATTTTAAACTAAAATGCATACATGTTTTGGCAACTTTGTTGGCTTATAAACCATCTATTTTGTACCGTCTCCGTTTCTGTTATGAAGATGCCATTATTTTCATTGCATGTAAAGTGTGGTTCAGTTGAAATATGTCATTATTATAAACTATGACTTCTGTGTGAACCTTGGCCCATGTGGTTTATTCAAACTGTTTTAATGTTTCAAGTGTAAAACATGGGGACCATATAGTTTCTATAAAATATGAGACTATAAGACATTATTGGCAGGCCCACACAATTCCAGTTTCAAGAGGTGCACATTGCAAGGCAAATGTTTGCTATTTCCTCATGTCTGTTGCTGTAACTTTGATTGGTGTGAAAAGGCTGTCCTAAAATCTTCATGCCATTGATAGTGTTAAATTCAAAATAAACATATTTATTTCAGCCTGTTGTAAGAAATCAATTTATTTCACAAATAGTTTTTAATGTAACACGCAAAAACACCCATCAGAATCCCCCAGATACCACCCCTTCGCCCGACCACCAAGGAAACTATGAAAAAAAACCCTGCAGGTTTTGTTCGGGCCTCCTTATAAGGTACACATTTAAGTTTGAGGTTTTGTAGCTGAATGTGTGAATACATGTAAATTTTGCATCTGTTGCGTATTAACAAATTTGGAAAAAACTGCTTTGTCAATACGCGATGTGTGAAAAACATTTAAATGCAAATACTAACAAAGAAAACTATTTTATAATTACTGATTGAATAATAAATACTGTGAAACAAGAGTAGAAGACAAATGCTTTTGATTTTATATAATCTTTTAATTTTGGCAAAAGTAATTTATATAGAAAAGTTGATTACTTCTGTTCCAAATCTTTAAAAATTACAAAATTTTTACAGTGAAAGAAAGATACACACACATAAAGACTGCAGTAACTGCCAAAAACAACAACTTCTATGACAGGAACACTTGTACCTGTAGGCAAAAATGGTGGGAGCAACATCAGGAATACAGGATGTGCAAACCTTGGGCCTCACCAACTTCCAACCACATGTTCTTCAACTAACAGCAACCATGGCACTTTAATTGAATCACAGGATTTCAAATAGTTCTCAAAAAGGTTGTGACTTAGCTGATAGCTTCTAGTAATAAATGCTACACTAATGACTTTTTTTTAGCTTAAATCCAAATATGTACTCCCACGGGTGCTACCAAGTTGAATTTGTCTAATCGTCGCTGTCAGTTGATTTGAAGTGATCTTCGTCAATGGTAGAAAAGATGTGGCCTTCGTTGCTGAGGAAGTCCACTGCTTGCCTGTTGAGCAAACAGAAAGGAAAAAACAATTTTAGCAGCGCTAACGTGTTCAAGCAAAGGGAGAAGTTCTTTATAATTGAAGAACAAATGACGTCAAACAGACAATTTAATGTTAAAAACCTTTAACAGTTGAAACTGTGTATAAAGTGGACAAATCAAATCTTGAGTTTCAGGATAAAACTACAAAACAAACTAGCAGAGGGAGTTCTTACTCAGAACCCACTCAATCATGGACATACAATGTAGTTCACAAACATGGGGCACTGACGAATGCAACTTTTAAAAGCTGCAAGCAAATGTTAAGAGTTTCAAAGTACTTCAGATAACTACAGAAGCTTAAGAACACACATCTGATATTAGATTTCAATCACAACTAATGTGTTAACAACAATCTTTGCCATCTAAACACTGTAGTCTACTAAAGGTCTTTTGTTAGTTTCGGACTTTATATTGTGGCACTGCCAGTGAGCGTGTTGTTCAGACACCATGTCTATGAAAGAAAGGTTTGAGAGTTTCATGTAGTTCTGATTATGATTATGATTATGATGGTGAGTCACACACATTCAGTTGCAAATTCCTCTTTTGCAAGTTACTAGGAGAAAACTGTCGTTATAGCAATATCTCTTCCTATTAAATTGCTGTTTAAACAAAGTGCAAGTCATGTAAAAAGGAACTAAGTCCTTAAATAATTTGTACTTAGTTTAAGTTGTTTAAGTGGATAGTTTATGTCGTTACTCTGTACTCTGTACAGGTAAAAAAAAAAAAAAATCTGTGCTTCACTGATTAATGTCAAAGTTCACTCAAAAAAAAAAAATCAATGTAAATTTCATTTCGTGTTGACTTATCCTTTTAAAACTTCAAGCAGAACTTCTTACTTGATCACAGCCATGCTCATGGTGCCGAGTCTCTTCTTTAGGTCCTGAATGCTGATACCCTGCGGGTCTGGACAGCTTCTTATCAAACACAGCACCTTGTAAAATAAGAATTCAAATCAGACTACTTCATTAATCCCAGGTGGGAAACTGCAAAACAACAACAACAATAATAATAATGATCAGCTTGGACACATTAAGCACACACTGCAAACGGAAGCAGCTTTCCAGCCTAGTAACTTCTCTTTCTGAAACCAGCGCTTGTTTTTCAGATTAAGTCATTAATGTAGTTGATGAGAACACAATGAAGAGAGTAGGTCTGAGAAAGCAAGCGCAGTTTGGGGCAACTTAAAGGAAAACAAAACCTTGGGTATTTACATGTAGCAATTTTCTACATTACTTTTTAATAAACATACAGTTTCCATTAACTGAAGCTGCAGCGCCCTGCTCTTCACAGATCATTGCAGACAGTTAAGAAACATTACTGTTTTTTTTTTAAACTTTTTTAGGCTTACCTGATTCTGGTTTGCACTTAACCCATTATTAGTCATGTCACTAGCACCTGCATAACCCCCTACACCCCCTTCTATGCTTCCCATGGTGGGCCGTGACATCGGTGTGATACTGCTCATTCCTCCACCAGCACCTGCCTGAAAGACAAAGAAACAGTAATTTTAACGATAACATATTAAACACTATACAAGATATCCTCCAAGATAAATGAATAGAAATATGGCTCTGATAATGTTCCTTCAGCAGGTGTAGTTCCCACGGCTATTATTTGCCATTTGGTTTGCACAAGACAAGTAAAAATATAGCACTTTAAAATGGATGAGTGTGTAGCCTCTAGTTAAACAAGGGGCATTAAGGGACCAGGTTTGACTTCACAGGTCACATGACTGTTCTTGTAGCCTACAGAAATATATAGGGGTAGATGCACGTCAAAGCCAGGTACTCAAAGGCCCAATATTGAGGTTGTCACTGTGCTTTATGGGAAAAGGGCTGAGAGAAAGTACACTCATAACATAATGGAAGAACAAACTGAAAATAATTACTGCAGAAGTAAAAATGATTTAAAAGTATAATTGCAAGAACTAAAATGTTAAGCACTGATGTGTTTTGTCAGCTCATAAGCTTTTTAATACAATGATGTGTTCTGATAAATTGTGGTAACAGATTAAGTAGATTACAGATACTGTGTATCTCTACATTTACTGTAAATTATGTAAAGACTTTAATTTTTTTTAAGCCTTTTTGAACAAAATAATCTGTAGAATCTCTAACATGTCTAAAATTGTAATTCAAAACTTATTATGGTTTTATAATAAAGATAATGAGAAAATAATAACCAGTCTTTAGAAGCCAGCTAAAGCATTGCCTGCACTTGGCTATTATTACCTACTCTATTAAAAAACTGTCAAGAGTAAGAGCATGCAGACAGCAGGCGACCCCAACACACGTGACTTCAGAGAATGTGTTACCTTTGCAGTAAGAGAGCTGGTGTTTAACAAAACACAAATAAACTGGAAGATTTACAAAGCCTCACCATTTCTTAGTATTAGTGGCAACAAGGCAGTCTTTAACAGAAGTGGTATACTAAGAATTGATCTCAACTTCCCTTTTTTACTGATGTATGCTTAAGATTTCTCACCATAGTCTGAGGTCTGCTGAGCACCATGTGTGCTTGGACAACCTCCAGCATATGCGAGGTAATTTCATTCATGTCCTCCAGGGGCCTGACGCTGAACGCCACCACAGATCTGTGGTTCTGTGACAGGAAGGCAAACACAAACACCCACTTCAATGCTGATGCACATGAATTCACAGAGGAACTACAGGGAGTAAACGGTTTGTGCATGTGTATTTCAAGTATTTTCTGAAACAAAATTATGTCAGTCAGTATAAAAACCATTCCTGAATAACACCCAAGGGAAATTCAAACACATGCCAAATAAATTAATAAATAGAAAACTTGTCAAAACCTTCTAATCTAACATTAACCATGGCAGCTTATGTATCTGGCCTTTCGGAGAATCATAACCCTCAGTTCGTATTTGATTCTGCACACTATGCAGATGGTTTTTCAGTGTTTCCCGCCAATTTCCTGTCTATACAGTGTGCACAATTATAAGGCAAGTGAGTATTTTGACCATATTGCCATTTTTTCAACTCCAAGCTGTATAAACTTGAATGTCTTTTGGATTTAAGCATACGAGGTGATGTGCATTTGTGTAATGAGGGAGGGTGTGACATCAGGAGATCAACACACTATATCAGGTGTGCACAATTATTAGGCAGCTTATTTTCCTCGAGCAAAATGGGCCAGAAAAGAGATCTAACAGACTAAAGTTAATAACATCAAAATCTTTCAGAAGGATACAGCACTCTTAAACTTGCCAAGATATTAGGACGTGACCACAGAACCATCAAATGTTTTGCTGCAAACCCCCAAAAGTATCACAAGAAACGTGTTGAGTGAAAAAGACGCAAATTAACTGAGAAAAATTTGAGAAGAATCAAACATGACGCTCCAAGGAACCCAGTATCCTACAGTGCTGTCAGATTCCAGAACTGCAACCTACCTAAAGTGTCCAGAAGTACAAGGTGTTCAGTGCTCAGAGACAATGGCCAAGGTAAGAAAGGCTGAAAAACCCGACCACCACTGAACAAGACACATAAGCTGAAACGCTAAGACTGGGCCAAGAAAAATCTGAAGACAGGTTTATGGACTGATGAGATGAGAGTGACTCTTGAAGGAGCAGATGGATGGGCCCGTGGCTGGATCAGCAACGGGCATAGAGCTCAATTCCGACTCAGACGCCAGCAAGGTGGAGGTGAGGTACTGGTATGGGCTGGAATTACTAAAATTTGCTTGTTGGACCCCTTCAGGTTGAAGATGGACTCAAACTCAACTCCCAAACCTACTGCCAGTTTCTAGTAGACACTCTCTTCACGCAGTGGTGCAGGAAAAAGTCTGTATCTTTCAAGAAGACCATGATTTTTATGCAGAACCATGCTCCATCTCACACATCAAAGTACTCCACTGCGTGGCTAGCCAGTAAAGGCCTTAAGGATGAAAGAATAATGACATGGCCCCCTTCCTCACCTAACCTAAACCCTATTGGGAACTTGTGGGCCCTTCTTAAACATAAGATGTACAGTGAGGGAAAACAGTGCACCTTTCTGAACAGTGTCTGGGAGGCTGTGGTTGCTGCTGCACAAAAAATTGATGAAGTTAATGAGTTGATCAAGAGATCAAGAAACTGACAGGCCACAGATGGAAGACTTTTGAGTGTTATTGAAAAGAAGGGTGGCTATTTTGGTCACTGATTTAATTTTTGAATTGTCAGAAATGTTTATTTGTAAAGTTTGAGTTGCTGAGTATTCTCACTTTAACAGATGAAAATAAACAACTGAGATGGGAATATTTTTATTTTTATTTAAGTTGCGTAATAATTCTCGAAACTAATAATTGCCCAATAATTGTGTACAAACTCCTCCTTTCAACTTCCTTAAATATTCAGGTTTGAGGTTTATTAACATTTTGAATTCACCAAGAGCATTGTTGTTGTTAAATAATAAAACTAATCCTCAAAAATGCAACTTGCCTAATAATTGTGCACACAGTGTATGTGGAGGAGATGGTTATGTGCATGCGAAAAGAGACGCACATTCATATTCAATAAGCCTGTTCATTCTGCTAATATTTTAATTGCCAATTGCCAATAATATGTGGCAAATAACTCAGCAATATCAGCTGAAAGCAAGGCTCTCATCCAGCAGCTGAACTCCATCTGGAGTCCTGGACAGCAGTTGGCTACTGATCCTTGCTCTATTCTTCAGCTTCTGTAAGCTCAGTGTAGCAGCACAAACTATTTCTCCACCTGCTACAGACTCTGGTTAGGGTGGCCCTCAGTATGCCCTAGAGCAGCACAAGGACTACCATCACCAGCTGTGGTCCAAGACAAAATTCTTCCTTAGGAAGCAGCTGACTGACATCGAGGACCACCACAACAACTTGGCCAGCAATTAAGCTGGTAGATAAATGTGAGATGGGAAGGGCTGGGGCCAGATAGTTAGTAGCAACTAACTAGATTGATCATGTCCAGCAGACTGCAAACTCACCTGAAAGGAGCGCAGATTACCAGATACTTTGACATATGTCCCTGGGGGCAGAACAGTGCTGTCCACACTGGGGTCCTATATGGATAAAAAGTACATAATTGGTGGGAGTGTTTGAACTCCACATTATTCCAACCAAATGATTCTTTCTGCTTTAATTTCAATGTTTTCAAGACATAAAAATCTCATATAGAGAATTACAGGTCAAAAACAAAAGTCTGATACAGATTCTAAACGAGGAAAAAATAATAAATTACTTTTAAAATAAAGACAAAATAATAAAGAATTACAATTTTAATCTACTTAAGCAGAATAAGGGCATAATTACAGAAAAAGCAGGATTAGTACTCTGAACTTTACTTCACACATTACATCCAGTCTGGACCTTTACTTTCCATTTTTAGTTAATGTTGCTGTAAGAGTTGTTTATTTTGTTTTAAAAGTACAAACCTCATTTCTGGAAAAGTTGGGATATTTTTCAAAACAGAATTTTAAAAAATCTGTAATATGTTAATTGATGTGAACCTTTATTTAACTGTTAATAAAAGGAAAGGTGATGTAACACAATTGTAAACATGCCCCTGTCCTACCTTTTGTTGAGTGTTGCAGCCATCAAATTCAAACATTGTGAAAATTTACAAAAACCA
This sequence comes from Etroplus canarensis, assembly GCA_015106775.1. Lineage (NCBI taxonomy): Eukaryota > Metazoa > Chordata > Actinopteri > Cichliformes > Cichlidae > Etroplus > Etroplus canarensis. The sequence continues at coordinate 7,103 of VUQH01080589.1, read as the reverse complement.
TTTGAATTGGTCAGAAAAACTATTGATAATCTTTTCTTTGAACTTTTGTCAGCTAAATAAAGGTTCAGGTGAATTAACATAACACAGACTTTTGTTTTTACTATATTTTGGAAAATATCCAAACTTTTCTGCATATGGGTTTTGTGATGTTCAGTATTGTCAGCAAAAATCACCAGAACTACCAAAACAAGGATTTTGCTAAATTTGTTGAAATGGTGGAAAAGGGGCAAAGAAAGAATCCATTAAATGTTTAGAGCATATCCAGATACCTTTCCTTAAAATTTTGGATTAGAGGACTGGCCTTGACTGGTGACTAGATTTTTTAAGTGTACTTGTTATCAATACCTGCTTACAAAATGAAACTCCTATAAAATACAGGAAAATTTAAGTTTGGAGGTGAAATTGATTTCTGGCAAGAAATAATGGTGAAGTGACATTCTCAGTTAAAACCATAAAATGAGAACCCATCCAAAAATAACCTTTTTAAAGTTTCCTTAGATGGACAAGAAACCATCAAATACATAAAAGATTTTATTTATAGATAATTAAGTCATCTCTCATAACCCACAGAGTGTAAGTAGGCTTAAACTTTTACTTTAAGGCTTTACTTTGAACATGTTGTAATACAGCAAATAAACAAAAATAATGAAATAATTATAAGATTATTAATAAAATGTTCAAAAAGAAGTAGATTGAAGCACAATCTTTTTAATTTTACTTATCCCACCCCTTCTCCATTTACTCTGTCAAAATAATCATCTTTTAATACCTTGCCCTGATGTATACATCATTTACAAATTTCTACACATATTTAAATTCATATATCCAGCAACACACACCAACAACATATTTACAGTTATATACAACCACATGTACTGTACATGTACATACATACATACATACACACACATATACATAAAATATAATTATAAATGATTGGTGAGAACACCAGTTCAAAGCCCCCCTCCTCATTTTACCTTATAAAAACCATATTTTTGTACTGCTTTTTAAACTGGGTCATGTTTGGACATTGCTTTAATTCTGTACTCAGTCTGCACCACAGCTTCACTCCACATACAGAAATAGAAAAACTATAATGTTGTACACACCACCAAAGATTTTGAATGCAACTCCCCCCTAAAACTGTATTCCCCATCTCTTAAAAAGTAGTTTTTTAATATTGCCAGTGAGTAGGTCGTTTATTGCTGAACTTCAGTGTTTTTAAGAATAGTGGATTTGTGTGAGCCCTGTAACCATCATTAGGAATTAGCCTCATGGCTCTTTCTTGATGAAAGAGAACCTTTATAAGCATTGCCCCAAACCTCTGCAGCATAATTTAAATATTGTAAAACCAGGATGTGGAGTGGTTTGTGATCCAGAATGCATTTTGCTTTTCTCAGTACTGAAACTGCAAGTTTGTTATGTAGATGTTTTTTTATGAGATTTCCAACTCTTTTTAGGATCAATTATCACACCAAGAAACTTTTCATAAACTCTTTCAATACATAGACCAGGTACATTCATCTGTACTTCAGTATTCCCTTTAAAATTACCAAATAAAATCATTTTAGTTTTGCTTAGATTTAATGATACACCAGCAAAATACTGACACCGACTTACCTCTGTGTCTACCCACTGCTTCACATCCATGGGAGCACCTGTCATGTCATCAACCTTGTATTGGATGTTGGTCATTGATTTATCTGTGCTTCTGATGACACCCACAATGGTGACCTATGACACAAATAACCACTGCTCTCAAACAGAACAAAAAAGTATTTGTATGGACAATGTTTAACCTCATCTATGAGATGCTATACTGGATATGACATTTTTTTTAATTAGGTTTGTGGACTTTTAAGCAACTTTCTCCTTATCTAGATGTTGTTCAACACAAAGGAAAGAAATGAAACTATGAATCTTCTCCTGCACACAGAAAGTTTTAACTTCACAATAGATGTGGGACTCACCAGAGACTCTACAACACAAATATTATCATGATATTTAACTTGCAATAAAATATTATTGCGATTTCTAACATTTTGCGATATTCTGAATATTGCAATAAAATACTCTGCAATATATTGTGACGTACCACCTTTTTTCAACCGCAAACTATGTCCCAAAAATGTTAATTATGTCTATCTGCTTCATCTAATAAGATAAAGTTCTCAGTCTGTTCCTTTCATTTTTATTCCTGCAAAATGAGATTTTCAAGCAAATAGACTGACCAACACTGTATTCAAACCCTGTCGTAAATGACAAAAAAAACTGTATTAGTCTCATCCAGCTTAACTGAATGCAAACATGTGGTATACTGTACCATTACATGTACTTTGAACTGTGCAACTCATACAACAAAAGCTCTGCAGCCCCTTCAGCAACTGAAGAATTAGAAAATCTATATAGATTAATAAAATAGTAAAATGTTCAATTCATACTTGCAATTTTAATAATAGGGTATCGATATTTGGTATGTCTGTACTGATACAATACTGGCACACAAAATATAGTGACAGGTCACCACACTGCTTTTTCCTCCACTACTACTTAACAGAGCCATAAAATTATGTACACATACTGCATTTACTCTGTATCACAGTCTTTAGTAAGTGCTTAAATAAGTAGCTGATTAATGCATTAACCAAACCACAGTAACGTACATAATAACAAAGCAGTTGGTTTGGCTTACCTGGGCAACTTCCACATCTCCAACTCTGAAGGCCTCATCAGCCTGAGAGGCAGACATTAACTGAGACACTGTGCAGGGGATTATTTGGTTGGCACGGGTTCTCTGCAAGATATACAATAAAATACAACTAAGTAGACTGCCATGCATCAAAGCCCAATTTTCAGCAGGTCAATTAGTGCTTCAACTGCTATACACAAGTGCGCAAAAGTGTAAAGAGGGGATATGATTATGAAAGAATTAAATATTCCAAACTGCAAAGTCTATGTCACAGCAGTATATTTCAAGTCTTTAGTGTAAAAAAATAACTTAAGTAGAGTGACCAGAGATCCTACTATTTTTCCACATCCCACATATTTGATTGGTCCTATAGCTCTCAAAAATCCACACTGAATGACAGTTTTATAAAGTATGGCTTTTATCCAATGGCTGTGCTCCAGGAGCTCTCTTTGTTGGGGTTAAATGTTATGCCCAACTGGGAAAATTATGAGTGAACCTAAAGTTACATTTTATGCATATTTTAATAAGCTATGATAAAGATCACAAAGAAAATGCAAAACTATACCTGAGCAAAAGGTGATTCTTTCAGAGTTTGCCCCTTTTTTATAGCCGGAGTTATTTTTCTAATTTCCACTAGGGAGAGCATGATGTCAAGAAAAACTGTACATGTGAATCTTAAAAAGTGATGTGCTAATTTATATGGATGCACTTCCACTTAAAACCAAATAAGATTACCAGACAGACAATAAAAAAGAGGCTGAAATAACTAGCATTTACAACACTGTGCAGCACGGCCAACTATATAAATCAAGCAAACTGTGGTAATAAAATGGTCCCAGTCATTTTTCTGAAATTTCAGAAACGTCATGCAACAGAAAAGCAGCAGTCAAGCGTTTAAGTCGGCTGCATTCCAGGGTGCCTGAAGTGCACAGCCTGTGTGAGTTTACCTGCAGCTACTGCAGTGATTGGCAAAACGTACAATCTTTATTTGAGGTTTTGCTGCATTACTGTGGTTTGAATAATCACGTTTACTTAATATTTTATTTTTGCATTGGGAGGATGAATCAAGGGACTATACATAGTTCCCACAGACCCATTTTCTTGTCACGTGACCTCCTTAGTGACGCCATCTTTGTTGGCAAGCTCTACTTGTTTACACTGCTGTTTATCAATTTCCCCAGCAAATTTTAAACTGTTCTGATGTCGGATTCGACTTGTGATCAAAATCATGAAAAGGCAAAAGGACAAAGACTATGTAGAATCATTACGTATGGAGGATAGAATGACAGTAGACTAAAAACCCTGTCCCTCTCTCTCTCACACACATACACACTATCTGCACTACCTCAACCACTGCTACTGCACATCACGTCATTTTCTTTTCTTTCAGCGCTAGTGTTTTGTTCTTGTGCTGTCTTTTCCTTTCTGTACTGTTTTGCACTATGTTGATTTTTGCACTATATTCATCTGGTTTTAGATGTAAAAGGGTGTTCTTTGCACTGTTTGCAACTATTGCACACGTTGCACCTTATTTATTTTTAAAATGTGGCTAGGAAGAAAAAAACAAACCAAACAAAAAAAAAAAACCTCTTAGTCCTAGCTCTGTTTTTTTCCGTATTTGATACCTTTCTGTTATATGTTTATGTTGCACCAGGTCCTGGAGAAATGCTATCTCATTTCACTATGTTCTGCGTCAGCTATATGTGGTTGAAATGACAATAAAAGCATCTTGAATCTTGAATCTGAATCAGATACGATGAGAAAATTGGCATAATAGGTGTGGATCCATACTCGTTAGCAAAGGAAAGCTGAACCATGAAGTTTCAGTATTGCTATGATGTGTACCATTATCTTGTGTTGGCAAGCAGCTTTTATACCAGTGAGCAATTCCAGGCCTACAAGTCACTGGAGGCGTACAGTTTGTTAATGGTTGGGTTAGCCACGTTTCCTAAGTGTCCTGAATTGCACAGCTGCCTACAGCTTGCCTATAGCAATGGTGGCCACTCAGGAAAATATGGGTATGTTGTGACATCATGTGGGAACTACATATAGGTGAAAAATAATTTTGAAGTACATTGTTGTATACATAACACATAAATATTATTTTGCTTGGGAGACAGTTATGCTGTGCGTTCACATCTGTTCCTTAACAAAATATAGGAAGGGTGCCCAAAAGTATAAGAGCAGGAACCACTGAGTATAATGTGGTTTAATATAAGAATGGACTAAGTGTTTATGAACATCTGTAATCTCAAGGAAAGTACCTTGAGCTATACCAATTGTTTTCCTCTTTGGATTTTCAATCCTGGGCTCACCCTCAGTTTCATTTATTATTTCTTTAAGGAATAAAGAGGGAATATGTGAGTGCAAGCAGACTGTAGCATGAGAACAGTAAACTTGAACCTGCAATAGTCTTTTGTGTGCTATTTTTAACAGCCAGCTACATGTGACACATACATGAGATCTACATTGTATGTTATGTCCCACACAAATAATCTTTGTGCAACTTTTGGTTTGTTGGGATCTGGTCACTCTACTTTTAAGTGTAGAGTTATATACAAACCCCCTTCTTCTCTCCTCCCTGGGATAAGGCAGGAGAAGCAAACCCTCCAGGAGACTGAGTGTAACCCCCAACCATACCGGACTCACTGTACCCTCCTGAAAATCAGAAAGAGTCAAAGGAGTAAAAACGTGTCAGTCATTTATTTGAAATTATCCTCATTTAACCTACAAGGGACTTGCTAAGTTGCTGACTAACATCCAACACACAATAACACAGAAGTCTGCAGTCAAGCTAACGTTAGCTGCAACCAGACAACGTCAACAAGCCCACCTGACTACTTTATAAACACCACAGTAAGAAATAAAACTCACCCTGATTCCACATGCTGTTACTCTGTATGTAACCTGTGAAATTGAATTTTAAATATTACTGACACCGTGGGGTAACCGCGGTTACTTCTGTGCCCCGTTTCCTTGATTAATCCCGCGCTAAACTCAACGCAACGCGCAGGCGCACAGCGGAACTCCCGCGAAACCTGCAGTGACGCAGATCCGCGGCCAAAGTTTTTTTCAGCCCTGCATTTTGGTTGTCAGGATTCTCCTTCACGTCCTGAGATTGACCAATGCGACAACACAAGGTCTGGCGTCAAACCATACTAAAACGTCTATGAACTATAATATTGGCTGCCATTGCGCAACGAAGTAGCACGCCGCCTGGAAGTAGCGTCTGCCTGAAAGATAAAGTTCGGGGAATAATTTCGAAACAGACCAAAGGCTCTCTGCCTTCAGGCGCATGTGGCTTTTGTCCCACTTCCAGTGGCTCCCTGTGATTAAAATGAATATAAAGCTAAAGAAGATTTTTTTTTTTTTGTTTTCATAGCCAAGGCTTCTGGCTAGTGTGCTTGAACAGCTTTTGGGCCTAAGTCAAAATTAAACTGAGAATGGCCTTTTTTAAATTTTACTAATTCTTTTAAAGCTATTAGGTTGTATTTTTTTATTTGCTATTAAAGTACAGTATGCTGTTTTTAATTTGATTCATTTGCACAAAACAGACATGACCAAAGTAGCCTTCAGAGCTCTACTCTGCTTAAAAGTAGGCCTATATTTGCTAGGAGATTTTTTTACAATAATTTTAATCATTTAACTTATTCAGGGCAACAAAAGCACAATATTAATGTAATGAATATTCAAAGTTAAAAATAAGATAATAATAATAATAATATCCCCACTGCAGAGTAATCCCATAATAAAAGAGTGTACTTTACACCTGTTAGTGATGTTGGGACAAGTATAAACTCCAGGCATTGTGTCAGATTAGTATACTTACCAGACTGTGTATAAGGCCCAGATATGTTTTCCAGCCCTGTTCAGAATTTTTGGGGCAAAAATCAATCAAAATGGCTTTTGATAGTGAAGGTTGCTGACCCCTACACTAGTTGAACAATTATTAACTACTTATAAAAATCTTCTTCTTCCGGCTGCTCCCATTAGGGGTCGCCACAACGGATCATCTGCCTCCATCTCACCCTATTCCTGCACCCTCTTCCCTTACACAAACCCTCTGCATGTCCACCTGTACTACATCCATGAATCTTCTCTGTAGTCTTCCTCTCCTCCTCCTGCCTGGCAGCTCCATCCTCAACATCCTTTGTCCAATATATCCACTATCCCTCCTCTGCACATGTCCAAACCATCTCAGCCTTGCCTCTTTGACTTTGTCTCTAAACTTCTCAACATGAGCTGTCCCTCTGATGTACTCATTTCTAATCCTGTCCCTCCCAGGGAAAACCTCAACATCTTCAATTCTGCCACCTCCAGCTCTGCCTCCTGTCTTTTTGTCAGTGCCACCGTCTCCAAACCATACATCACAGCAGGTCTCACTACCGTCTTGTAAACCTTCCCTTTTCACTCT
>VUQH01080588.1:0-16813 GCA_015106775.1 Etroplus canarensis | reverse complement strand
GGATGTTGAAGATGGAGCTGCCAGGCAGGAGGAGAAGAGGAAGACCACAGAGAAGATTGATGGATGTAGTGAAGGAGGACATGCAGAGGGTTGGTGTGAGGGAAGAGGATGCAAGGGATAGGATGAGATGGAGGCAGATGATCCGCTGTGGCGACCCCTAACGGGAACAGCTGAAAGAAGAAGAAGAAGAAGAGGAACTGCAGTTTTTGGCACTTCTGCATTAGCCGCTGAAGGTTGCTGCGTGATTGTTGTTTATCCCTGAGATTGCATCTTACTTAACTGGAATATTCTTTGCAAATGCATTTAGAAAGAAAATATCATACCTCCAGCTGAAAATGGTAGGTATATATATTTTTTTTTTTTCTGAAATTTGAAGCATAACTGATGACTGGCTATACATTACCTATTTGTCTATCTGGTTAACCATTCACAGATGCAAGAACTTGACTTTGATATTTTTCAGATGAAAGAATTTGAGTTCATCAGGTTAGTCTCATGAACATGGACAAAAATTCCCAAAAGTCATATGGCAAATTAAACCAGTGGCTTCACGTTTCAAGGTGAATGCTCTCAGTTTAATCACTGGCTCCTTTCCCTCTGGAACAGCAGGTGTCTTATGCAAAGTGACAGATGGCATTGTGGGAAATGTAGTGTTTTTTTCTTTATTTTTATTTTTTTAAATGTTCCTGTCTAAAAGCATTAAAGGTCACAGCCTGGACACTGCTCTTTGCTCACAGGGTGAAGCTGATTGAAATTTCGCTCCTCCCGCGTGGCCGGCTTGGCGTCGGTCCACAGTGCAATGCTGGAACCTATTTCACACTCTGCTGCTGAGGAGTGAAGAAACCAGAGAGGAAAACTCAGGGTGGCAGCAAAAGTCCAAAAGGAGCATGCAGAGTCATCTTCTTTATCATCACCCTCTAACTTACTAGAGAAGCCTTTTACTTGGAAGTGAAATAGGAAAAGTAAATCTTTTTACCTCCTCACTTTTTGATTTATTTATAAAAAACTAGAATTTGGAGGCTCAGTAAAGTTTTTGTTTCAGCTCTTTTGTATTTCAAATCTATGGTTTATAATTTAATGCTTATGTGTATCTTGTTTGTTTATTTTTACAAGTTACTTTTAAGAACCGACTAAGTATGGACAAACTAAAAGGATGATATCTGAAGCTGCCCTGCTTGTATCGCCACAGCGGATTAATCCAGATTTTATGTTGGATGCCCTTTCTGATCCAACCCTACATGGTGAGAGAGGCTTGCATCCCCAGTAATAATAATATGAAATGGAATATAAAAATTTAAAACATTGAACTCTGAGTTTAATGTACCAAATTTTAAAACAGTGTGCCTACACCAACAAAAAACAGCTCATTTGACTGAAGGAACAATGAATTCATGCAATGGCATGGTGTCTGTCCATCATTCTGTCCATCCATCTGCCCACAATTCACAATGTTTGCTACTCCTCGAACAGTATTGGTCAGAATATAGTTAAACTTAAATACAAAGATCACCTAACCATGGAGAGTTGTGTCAGGAAGGGCATATAGCGTAAAATCTCTGCCAAATTACTGATGTGGATTAATCCTCCAGCCCCTTGGGGAAAATACAAGGGAGTAGCCAATGGTGTGTTTTTCAAATATAAAGATCACCAAATGGGTCTTCACCCAAACTATACTCAAGGTCAGGGTCACATTTGTCATTTTTTGGGGCACTTTTCGATTTTCACAAGAACTGTTACTCCTAAGAGGATCGATCTGAGTCATAATGTTAATAAAATGAGTGACTGCATGTGCCCCTCTGCCACCTATTAGTGCTGTCATTGGGTATATTTGTGTTAGGGCTAGGTTAGGGCCTGTCATGAACTAGGACCGTGGCGTAGGTGTAACTTCTGGTCCCGGCAGACAGTCATTGGGCAATAATCATGATCAGTATAACTTCCCGTCTTGACAAGTGGAAAACAAAGATAAATCCATAACGTTCCACTGTTGCTATTCCTGTATCTGCTGATTCCGTCAGTTATTTTCATATTTTTTATGGCCATTGTTGCTATTGACCATGTGGTACTCCTGAATTCAAATGCTTTCATTTGATGGTGAACAAAGTTAATTTTGGCCTTGATATGACTGTTTGCAAGCCTCCTAGAATTTTCAGTAGAATTTAATTCTTATTAGTTTTTGCAATACAGACAAGAACACTTTCTGCACTTCAGACATTATAGTACCCTGTCAGGTGTGATGGATCATTAGCGGATGAGCTACTATGTCACTGATGTTCTGGTTTTCAAATAAATCTAATTTGGTAATCTGCTACTTGAACCTGTTGTTTATGATACAGTATGAATTTAGTCCATTTGCAGCATTTTGTTTTAAACACTGTAATTTCCTTTCAGCTGCCCGCCCCTTTGTATCCATTTACTAAATTCCATATTTTTTGTTCTTTTGATTATTTTTATGCAGGAATTGGTCCAAGCGCTACATGAACGCCTCATAACTGCTGTAATGAAAGTCAGGCTCTTTGTAAACAGCATTTCTGTGTTACACGTTTTGGCTTTTAACAAGGCTTCGCCTGCTGGAAGCTGCTGTTATTTATGCATATACAGAAATGTAAACAAATACAGCCACGGGCGAGTCTCCTTTTAATTACACAGAAACATAAAAAAACTATCCAGCAAACATGATTCAAGCTTATAGCAGAGGACTTCGCTCTGACAGGCACAAACTGCATCCTGGGTAAAAAGAAATGGCGTGGCTGTAGCTAAAAGTGAGATGCAACTCCAAAAGCTTGACAGTGAGTGCATTTATAGTAATTTGTGAAAACTTTAGCATGTTCCTTGTTTTATTTTGATTTGTGTTGCATGTTGCAAAATAACAGTAAGTTGCCATACATTGCTTTTCCAACTTAATCTTATGTATCAAAGCAGGTTAACATTAGAGAAAGTTATATTTCCAACTATATACTGATCAGCCACAACAATGAATCCACTTACTTGTTCCTGGCATTTATGTCACTTTTTTATATACAATCCATAAATTTTAATCAGCATCATAATGATACAGCAGCGCTTTATATTAATGTGCTTTTTTCTTTTTGACAAATACAATAACTTTAGCATCACTCTTTCACAATAATATCATGTATGTAGTAATCATATACTTGGAACAGGTTTTTTCTAGTGAGAGCTCTCTTCTGGATAATAAATGAATTTTCCTAATTTCTCCATTACCAAAAACAGTGCCTATGACATCAGAGCTTATCGATACTCATATTCATCAGCTGTACATCCATGATGCGACTGTCCCATTCCACCATTTTCAAAGTGGCTTTCTTGGATTTAGATCTGGTGACAGTGGAGACCATTTGAGTACTGTGATTTATGTTCAAGAAACCAGTCTGAGGTGATTTGAGCTCTGTGATGTGGCATGTTATCCTGCTGGATGCAAGCATCAGAAGATGGGAACACTGTGATGGACATGGTCAACAACAATACTCAGATATGACTGTGACCTTTAAACATTGCTCAATTTGGTACTAAGGGGCCCAAAACGTGCCATGAAAATATCCTTCACAACACTACACCAACACCAGCAGCCTAAACTGTTGATACAAGGTGGGATGGATCCGTGCTTTACCGTTATTTGTGCCAGATTCTGACCCTACCATCTGAATACCTCAGGATAAATTAAAATTCACCAGACCAGGCAACATTTTGCCAGTCTTTTATTAAGCTATTTTAGTGAGCCCATTCAAATTGTAGATTGAGTTTCCTGTCTTGAGCTGTGTGGACCCAGTGTGGGCTTCCTCTGCTGCAGTCCATATGCTGGACAACGTCGGAAGCGTCTTACCCTGGGCTGTGGAGAAAAAGAACTGGACTGTTGCTCAGTGGTCCAAAGTCCTCTTTTCAGATGAAAGTAAATTTTGCATTTCATTTAGAAAACAAGGTTCCAGAATCTGGAGGAGGAGTGGAGAGGCACAGAATGCTGATTTCATTTTCCAGCAGGACTTGGCACCTGCTCACACTGCCGAAGGTACCAAAAGCTGGTTCAGTGACCATGGTGTTACTGTGCTTGATTGGCCAGCAAACTTGCCTGACCTGATCTCCATAGAGAATCTATAGGGTATTGTCAAGAGGAAGATGAGACACCAGACCCAACAATACAGATGACCTGAAGGCCGCTACCAAACAACCTGGTCTTCCATTACACCTGAGCAGTGCCACAGGCTGATTGCCTCCATACCACACCGCATTGATGCAGTAATTCATGCAAAAGGAGGCCCAACCAAGTATTGAGTGCATCGAAATAAACATATTTTTCAGAAGCTTGACATTTCTGTTTCAGATGTCCATTTTTTTATTGATCTTATGTAGTATTCTAATTTTCTGAGACACTGAATTTTGGGGTTTCATTATCTGTAAGCCATAATCATTTTTGAGTTGTATACCACCCTCACCAATTCCAGAACAAATGTGATCTTGGTACGCTGGATCCAGTACTTCCAGTACTACAGAAATAAAGGTATCATTACATTGTCAGAATTTTAGTACCAAAATTCAGAATACTTTATTAATCCCAAGGGGGAAATTGTTACAGACGTTACTGTTGTTACAGACCAGAGTTATTATAGTTTGTATTTTCTAATTAGTTTTTATTTTTATTTTATTTTGATTTCAGTTTAGTTTCAGTTAGTTTTCAGAGCGGGCTTGCTCGTTTTAGTTTAGTTTTTTTATTGGAAAATGTTTAGTTTTAGTTTTTATTAGTTTTGGTGTTAGCGTTTGTTTTCTTGTATTGTGGATGGTATTTGTCAGGAGAAGATTTAAGATGTTTAGATCAGAAATTACAATACAAACACAACACTTTGTGAAGGCAGATGAGTCACACTTATGTAGACACCCTGAGTCTCAATGAACAGATGCATCACAGCCTCATCAGAAAGACTGTCTGACAAATACTAGAACTAAGGACATTTCCTGTATATTTTTATTTTAGTTTAGTTGGTTTCCTAAGCCCACAATATCATTTTAGTTAGTTTTGATGTTTCCCAAAAGTCTAGTTTTTATTTTTAGTTAATTAAACAGTTAACTAAAATAATTTTTCTCATGTAGTTTTAGTTTAGTTTTAGTTAACTAAAATAACCTTGTTACAGACGCTCAGTTAGCTATCAATAAATATAATTCTAAAAGGCAGAAAAATGAAGATTAGATATATAAGTATGTATAAAGGACAAATGTAAGATGAATAACTCCAAAGCTAAACGCTATACACAAAAAGTACAAAGTATTGTAAGATTATAAGTTTGATCTTATGTGAGCAAGACCATGTGTTATGTATGCCCTGAAGATAACCCAGAGAACAGTGAAGCAACAACAATTACAAACACTGTGATGCACCGTTTAATGTCCTTGGGCGAGTGAAATGTGTCTCTTTTCACACAGTTTTCTTATAAAGTTCATCAAGATGCAGCTGTCCCTTTTTCACTCCCAATGGCAAGGTAAAAGAACAGCCTGCTTCCTGAGTGCATTGAGATATTATTTTGGTCATCACACTCTCCCTTTGAAGTTGAAAACACAGAAAAATAGAGAATGTCCTTAGCTAAACAATACAAGGCTCGCTCATTGTTTTTTTTCATGCTTTGAGAATATAGCCAGCTCAGGCAATCAGAGTTGCAGTGTGACTTGATAGAGCCTGATCTGCCAATCACCAACACAACAGACTGGCTTTGTCTGTGAGAGGCAGCTTGACAGCAGGTATTGAGGCAGGTCAGACTACAGGTGCATGAGAACAATGGCTGGAGGTGTAGTCACTGTAGCTTTTCCCTGTGAGATCCAGCCTCACCTCACATGAATCAGCCAAGAGGAGGTTTTCTCTCTCTTTGAAACTCAAACATGGCCAAACTGACGAGCAGCTCCATCGCAACAGTGCCAGTTAATCATTTTAACATCTAAGTTTCATAGGTGTGATTTGAGGAACAGATAAAACAGCAGAAACACATATCGTTAGTGTTGGGAAATAACCACTCAACACCCGGGTGCCCTTTTGTCTCAAGAAACACGGCACCACAAACACTGAACAACCATCTAACTGAGAGCCAAGCAGTTTCTGAAGATCTATGAGAGCAGCAAAGCAGTAAATTGTATTTACTACCCAAAAGCAGTGAGGCAAAAAAAAACTCCACAAAACTCTGTGCAATACTGTGTCTTTCTCCCTCTGTTTAGCTGCTGTCGAATAAGAGTTACTGAGCCATGATGAGAAAGCTTAAACCTTTTTTCAGCCATCTGAAACAACGAGGCCATTGTTGAGCTAATTTACTGCTGGGATTCTCCTCTGCAAAATGTGGTTCTTGAGACACCTACTGTAATGGAAACTATGACAAAGGTGGTTTTAAGCGCACTGGCAAGTGTTTTAAGGTTGGATAAAGAGGTTCGGAAAAAACTGATGCAGTATCATATTGTGATATTTTCCATCCAATTTTTGATTTTCCAGTTCAGGGTCGCGGGGGCTGCTGCAGTCTATCCTAGCTGTCATAGGGCGAAAGGTGGGGTACGCCCTGGACAGGTCGCCAGTCTGTTACAGAGCCATTCACGCTCACATTCACACCCGCAGTCAGTTTAGAATTGCCAATTAACCTAAACCCTTTGCATGTCTTTGGACTGTGGGAGGATGCTGGAGCACCTGGAGAGAACCCACGCAAGCACAGGGAGAACATGCAAACTCTGGATTCAAACCTGAACCTTCTTGCTGTGGTGCTAACTACTGCACCGCCATGCTGCAGTGTATCGTGATACAGTATCGTGGTACAGTTGCAGCATTTACACACGCTGCTTCAATCTTGGATTGTGAAGTCAGTGTTGGCGTGGATTTTCCTGAGGGTGTTCCAGGTGAAAATTCTGACTAGGTTGATTTCCCACTTCAAATGGAACTCAGGCATAAGAAAAGCAGTCGGGAGCTGGGTATCAAAGTAGTTTGTGTTGGAGGTGAGGAATCATTGGGAATCATTCCAGCAACTATACCAAACTGTTGCACTACTACTACATAAATCATAGCACTGTACTCTTGCCTTTATTGCTGTTGCTTTGATTTCCAGAAGAGTTGTATCTGTAATGTTCAGATGTTTCTAATAAAGAGATTTATGTTTAGAAACTAGCCACAGGGGCCACATGCAAGTGTACTCCTACTGCCGGTCCCAAGCCCAGGCAAATGGGGAGGGTTCCATCAGGAAGGGCATCTGGCGTAAAATCTTTGCCAAATCCAAATGCAGATTCATGATGCATGAGCCGCTGTGGCGACCCCTAACAGGAGCAGCCGAAAGACGAAGAAGAAGATGATTTTTAAGTATGATGGATAACTTTTTACCATGTATCACATTTGGTATCAAAAATCAACTGGTATCTATAGCAATGACTACATTTCTGATATTGTGGCATCCCTAATCAGAACCCATATGGATATTACATTTTAATACACTGGCTATGATCTTTCAACACACAGGGTAATCCAGTAGAGTTTAACAGGATTTCCACATCTGTTGGTGTTACTGTCGCCAGACACAGGACCATGTGAGAAACTGCAGTAACCACCTAACTGTCAAAGAGGCTTGCTGCAGATGGGAAGCTTTCCTCTAAACGTTCGTTTTACATTGTGAAAGGGCATATTTTAACCCAAACCCTAACAGTTTTGTTGCACAAACCCAACCACAGTGTTATCCTAACCAAACCAACCAAGTGAGAGTACTTTCAGGCGCTCCTTTTTTTCCCAAGGGGCCGCCACTGTGGGTGAATCTGCATACGTGATTTGGCACCGATTCTACACCAGATGCATTTTCTGACCCAACCCTCTCGTTTATTCGGGCTTGGGAGCAGCACTAGAACTACACTGGCTTGTGACCACTGAGGCTGGGCTTGTGTTTCCTCCCAGCTGCGAACTGGCGACCTTTCACATGTCAGAAAACTGTGGAAACACTACCCAATGTAACTGAATAGTTGCAAAAAAGGTTAAGTAAAAACATTAAGTAGATTAAAATGTATAAAAAAGCAGACCCAGACAGGACTCTAAAGGGGTGTTCTGGCACACATAGCATATTGGATGCCTATTGCGTTTAAAAAAACAACAAAATGGCTTCCTGACTAAGCACCAAAAGTATATTTTGCTTCCAAGGAACCAGACCTTTTTGTATTTTTTAAGTGTTCTCAAGCAATAGTTCACTAGTTTCTGAAGTTCTTTCAAAGATTTTATTTTGGACATTGGTCTCTGTTTCACTCATTTTCAGTCCAGTCCTTGTACCTGCCCATTTCAAAGGAATACTTTTTCGCTAAGCCACTAAACGCTGATCTATGAATCATTCAAGCATAAAAAAGGCACCTAACGCAAAGGATCAACCAGCGTTGTGTCTACACATAACAAGCAACTTAGCAAAGAACCAAAGTCATACTGCATCTTTATGCATTTCATTATCGGTAGCCTGTCACAAAAGCACATAATTTGTTTGTATTTCTTTAACTGAACCGAAGTAAAAAGCCAAAAATAAAAGTTTGACAGGTATAAAATAATATTTTTGTACCAACAAGGTGATTCCCAAAGAGGCATTAGCCAAAAACTTGGCTTATCTTGATTTGAAGAAAATGGACAAATGAAGGACAAAAGAAGAAGTGGCAGGCCTAACTATCTACAGCAGATGAACTGTAGCTGAAGATCATATCCTCAAGAAAAAAAATACGTCAAAGACCTGACACAGACTGAAAGATGCATCTGGCTTTTCAGTTGATCCATCTACTGTTTGCCAAAGTCTCATCAGAAAAGGTCTTGGTGGCTTTATAAAGGTGGAAGGGTGACTGGCAAAGAAGAGCTTTGGAATGTCCTTCCAGAAGCCTGGAGAACTATTTCAGAAGACTACTTAAAGAAACTATAGGAAAGCGTCAGGTCGTGTCGAAGAATAAAGGTGGTCATACCAAATATTGGTGTTCACATGAAATATTCATATGTTTGCACATTTAAATCATTACGCATAGTTTCCATTTTCTTAGCAAAATATAAATAATTAAGGGCCAGCTTGAGAGTTTTGTGTAGAACTGTAGCTTTCAGCCTGATAAACTTGTCTGACCTGTTTTGATGTGTTTATTTTCTGCTTAAATAATACTGGACAGTTACCAGTGATAGGCATCAGCCCCGCCATCAACCTGAACTGGATTAGATGTTAAGAAAATTGAGTTTTTACTTATCTGCTTCACTGACATACACCAGCAACACTGCATGATTATCATGGAAGCAACTGGTCAGGTAAAAAGTAAAGAACCACTGCCGTAGACTGAGACTGTAACCAGTTCAAGGTTTCCTGCATCTGAATCAGCCTTAAAAATAACAAACAAAATAAAACATCATATGCAGTTCATGTTTACTTCTCATGTAATCTATCTATTCTATTTACTATATAAAGCCAACTGTGTGTTCTGACCTGTAGAACTGATTTATATTTTAAACATTTTTAAATGAAAAATAAATTCTCCAAGATGAGTAGAAATCAAAAGATCTGAATGTAATAAGGAACCCATAAAGTAATCCATGTGATTTTTTTTTTTTTTTTTTAAAAAGCAAACTGTCCACATAAAATCAGCTGGCACACAGTGAAAAGAGGTTACCAGAGGCAGCCACAACACAGACGGAGAGCCCGTCTGAGCTCAACTAAATATAAAATTCACTGTGGACATAATGTTTTTTTCCCACCACGCTAGACACATGCTTTGTCTTTCACGCCCTCCTTCATTGTCAAAGTAAGATTAGGGGCACATTTAAAAAGGACACCTCGCAGACAGGAAATGACCAAGCTAATGAATTTCAAACAAACACACCCTTCCTAAAATAAGCACATCAGGAAGCAGGTCAGAAACAGTCGGTCAGCTGTGTGTGCACCTGTACCTACTAATAGACCATTCACATGCTTAATAAGATCACACTGCATATTATTCCATTCTGTTATCACTACTGGCTCTGTCTTTGCTTTAAATCCTGCAGAGCTTGTGATAAGGGTGTCCTGTTCTGCACAGCTGAGAGGTTCTCAGTAAACCAGTACATCCAGATGCTCGGTAGTTACAGAAGACAAGAGGCTGGCTTGAAGAGATCTAGAATAAACTCTGCAAGGTGACATGGTTATGTCCTACCAGATCTAGTGAAGTAAAAGATAAAATGGTTTCCAGGATTGAAAAAGATACAAAATCAATTTCTGTGAACAGCTTTCAAGTTTTGGGATTTTTTTTAAATTCTAGGCTGATTCTCAGCAGGGGTGTCCTTACTCTTGTAGCCAGAAAGGCAGCAAGGGAAAGAGTCAGGCGGGGACGGTGTGGGTTTATATTTCCATTTATATGCAGCTATGACTGTGTGTAATTATAAAACACAACACTTGATTCTAAAGAGGACAGCATGAATTTTCAAATAACGCAGCAACTCACATTGTTTGCATGTACTCAAAGCAAACATCTGAGCAATTGTTATGGACAATACTATCGTTCATGTACCTGATGACTACAATTCAATCAGCCTCTAAATACACTTGAGCAGAAGCCAAGTTCAAATATAACAACTATGAGTTAACAAGCAGCTATTTCCTTTGGGATCCCTTAATGCTCTTAATTTGAACACACACCCCAAGGTTGAAAAGTAAATTAAAAAAAAAAAACTATATTTCCTTGAATGGCCACTTGAGGCTGTCTCCAACATCCAGTTAATCTCCAAAGACTCCCATGTTAAAATGCCCAAATTAACAGCTTTGATAAATGTATATATATTTATAGCCTGGAAGAAAAACGTGTTTTACAGTTATGTCCATAAGTATTTGGACAAAGACACGATTCTTTTGCCTTTCCAGACCATCACAGTGGATTTAAAATCAAACAATAAAGATGTGATTGACTTTTATGCACTATGCACCTCAGCACTCAGCCACCCCTCTGTGTAATTTTTTGCATTGTACCACTTCATGACTGAGTTGCTGAGGTTCCTAAATGCTTGCACGTTGCAATAATACCACTTACAGTTGATTGTGGAATATCTTGGAGGGAAGGAATTTCACAAACTGACTTGCTACAAGGGTGACATCCTATTATATACCATGGTCAAATTCAGTGGGCTCTTTCGGATGATCCATTCTTTCAGAAATGTTTGTAAAGGTAGACTGTATGGCTTGGTGATTGATTTTATAACCTGTGGCAATGGAACTGAAGAAAGCATTTGAATTCAATGATTAAGAGGTGTAGCCCAATACTTTTGTCAAAATAGTGTATATGTCATATAATCATAATGCATAATGAGAGGTGTTGCCACTTTGGGTGGCAGTTGGTGAAACAGAAGAGTTGCTCAGTGTTCATTTGGACTGAAAGAAACTTTAAACAGTAAGCTGTTCAGGATTTCTTGTCATGGTCTGTGTTTTAGTTTGTGTTTTGATTTCTGTTTTCCCTTTTTCTGTCCCCTGCCTGGCCTGTTCCCCCCGTTAGTGGTTTTCATCTCTGTCTGCGTCATGTCCTGTCTTATTCTGGTAGTCTGTCTGGTCCCTGTTTGACTTCCTGCCCTGATTGTTTCCAGCTGTGTTCCCTTCCCACCTGTTGCCTGTTCATTGGTCTGACTTTGTCTGTTTTAGTCCCGTCTTCCCGTGTATTCGTTGTCGCGTCATACTGGTTCCTCCCCTGGTGTTTTACTTGCCTGTCTCCGCAATACCCAACCTGTACCTTACCTGTGTTCTCTCTGGACTGTATACTTTGGGTCAGCAAAATAAAGCCAGTTTTTTGTTCTTACTTTGTCTGCGAGTCCAGCATAGTGGTCTACACCCACACACCAAGGAAAACCATGACAGAATGACGCAACCAGCAGTGGACCCCGCTGACCGCAATCCTTCCGAGGAAGAACTGCAGGACGCACTCAGCAAGCTGCTGAGTTGTGTTTGGGCGCTGAAGCATCCGTCAGATGACATGAGCGAATGCTCACTCTCATTCGGATCCTGGACATTTTTGAGAATATGCCCAGCCTACAGTTCCTCCCAGGCCTGCTCGAGTTATGGCATGACGTGAATGATGCGAGACTGCATCTGTTGTTGGAGAAGTACGGGTGGGATTTCAGCGCTATCAGCCGCCCACCGCCTCTACTTCCTTTTTCGCCCCGTCTCCCCGGCGACTCCCTCTCCTCCTCACCACCAAGCGTCCCAGAAGAGATGCCAGAAGAAACCACGGCTCCTTCCCTGCCAGCCGCGGATCCGAGGGGGGTTCCTGGGACCTGCCTTGTGCCAGCTCTGAGGCTGTCACTCGCCGAGCCTGAGGGGGATGCACGGGAGCTGAAAGAACCGGAGGAGTGGCGCATGACCGAGCAGCCAGCCCGTCTCAAACCGGAGCTGCAGGAGCAGACCGGCCTAGCTTCCGGGCCGGTCAGGAAAAAGAAACGGTCGCCAGACAGCGCCACCCCAAGCAGCGCGCCCCAGAGCAGCCGGCGTCAGAGGAGCTGCGCGCCCCTGAGCTGCCGCCGTTGGTGGAGCTGCTCGCTCCAGTTCCTTCACCATTCCAGCTGGAGCGGTCGCCAGAGCTCGGGCGGCAGGAGCAGCTTAGGCAGCCGCCTTCACCTGAGCTCACACTGCAGAAGCAGTTCGAGCGGCCAGCCACATCTGGACTCCTGCCACCTGAGCAACTGCCCGAGACTGAGTCCCAGGTTTGCTTTCCTTTGTTTGAACCCCAGGTCTGTTTTTCCTTTTCCTGGGCTCCAGGCTAGTTTTTCTGTGTTGGGGCCTCAGGTTAGCTTTTCTTTGTCGGGGCTTCATGAGACTGCTGCCAAACCTGGGCCACCAAAAGTTGTAACTGAACCTAGGCCCCCAGGAACTGTTTTAGAGTCAGGGCTCCAAACGTTTGTTTTTCAGTTGGGGTTATTTCCTGATGTATTTAATTTTGAGCCCCCTCCTTGTGTTCTTTCGTGTGAGCCACCTCCTTGTGTTCCTTTGTGTGAGCCCCCACCTTGTTTGTCTAAATTAGGGCACTCCTTGTGTGCCTTTCTGTCTGTCCCTACCTTTTGTGTTTATTCGCATGGGATCTCTTTTTCTGTTCTGAAGACCGAGCCGCCAGTGTTTCGCTCCCTGGCGGAGCTCCCTCCTACCAGTGAGGCGCTCTCTTCACCTTCAGTCACCGCTGAGGTGCTCTCTCTGCCTTCAGCAGCTGCTGAGGCATTTCCCTCACCTCCAGCTGCCACTGAGGCGTTTCCTCAGCCTCCAGCCGCTGCTGAGGCATTTTCTCTGCCCTCAGCTGCCGCTGAGGCGTTTTCTCCGCCCTCTGCCGTCGTTGAATCGCTTTCCTCGCCCTCAGCGTCAGCAGAGTTGCCTTCCCGGGTTCCAGCCGTGAAGGCGTTACCTCCTCCTCATGCTGAAAAGAGCTTTCTCCCTTCTCTGGCCAAGGAGAAACTCCACCCTCCTCCTGCTGAGGTCGTTTCCCAACCTCTAGCCGAGGGTATCTCTTTGCCTCCTCTGCCCGAGAAGAGCTTCTTTCTGCCTCTCCGGCTGAGGAGGACTTCCCTTTGCCTCCTCTGCCCGAGGAAAGCATCTTCCTGCCTCCTCCACCCGAGGGGAGCCTCTGTCTGCCTCCTCCGGCTGAGGAGGGCTTCTGTCTGCCTCCTCTAGCTGAGGAGAGTTCTGTGGTTCCTCCTCCTCTGGCTGAGAAGAGGTCTGTGTCTCCTCCTCCTCAAGCTGAGGAGAGGTCTGTGTTTCCTCCTCCTCAAGCTGAGGAGGAGTCTGTGTTTCTGCCTCCCCTAGCTGAGGAGAGCTTCTCTCTGCCTCCTCTAGCTGAGGAGAGCCCTGTTCTCCCTCCTCAAGCTGGAGGGAGCCCCGTTCTCCCTCCTCAAGCTGGGGAAAGGTCAAGTCCTCCTCAAGCTGAGGGGAGTTCTTTTCTGCCTTCTCAGGCTGAGGAGAGCTTCCTCCTGCCTCCCCCAGAGGAGGTCCTCTGTTCGCCTCCCCCAGAGGAGGTCCCCTGTTCGCCTCCCCCAGAGGAGATTAACTATCCTTCTCCTGTTGAGGAGGTTTGTCTTCCTCCATCTCGTTTTGCCGCGAGAACTCTCTCCTGGTTTCCTGCCTCCCAAGTTAGGTCCATGCTAGCAGCCTCCCTGCCAGCCCCTGTGGCTGCTGTTGCTAGGGCAAAGAGAGGTGATCTCCTGGGCTCTGTCCTCGGCCGCCCGAGCAGGGGTGGTCGCCGTGCCGACCTCCCCCTAGGCCGCCTGAGCAAAGGTGGTCTCCTTGCCGGCCTCCTCCTCGACCGCCTGAGCAGAGGCGGTCTCCAAGCCGGGCTCAACTGCGGTCGCCCGTGGGGTGGTCACCGGAGAGGGGCGGTCTTCTATGCCCCTGGTCTTGGTGCCACGAGCTCTGTTTTCCCCTCTTGGTCTCCTTCGGTCCCTAAAACCTTGCTTTTCCGCTCCTCATTTTCTGTTGTCCCTCCATCCGTACCTCCCCCCCTCACGCCCTCGGCAGATGTTTTTTGTTTTTCTGGTTTGGGGCATCGAGAGCCGCCCCTTGGGGGTACTGTCACAGTCTGCGTTTTAGTTTGTGTTTTGAGTTCTGTTTCCTGTTTCCTTGCCTGTCTCTGCAATACCCAACCTGTACCTTACCTGTGTTCTCGCTGGACTGTATACTTTGGGTCAGCAAAATAAAGCCAGTTTTTAATTCTTACTTTGTCTGCGAGTCCTGCATAGTGGTCCACGCCCACACACCATGGAAAACCATGACAGGGTTCACTTAACCTAACATTGGATAACAGGATAAATGGTCACACAAAGGCAGTTATCAATTTGATAAGTCAACCCAGGGTTTATCAATCCAGCGTTGGCAGCGTCTGACCAGTCAGAAGCACAGATAAGTTTACTGGCAGAAGAGCAGCTAATTTTTACAAAAGAAGATTAAACTACTGTATAATTTTGGAAAAATATTAAGTGGTTAAAGGCAGGCAGGTAGAAGTGAACACAGGTGCTGTGGATAAAACAGCAGTTGTGAGTGATTTGAGCCCTGGAAAAAATCTACTGTATTAATAAAGTTTAGCCTACTTGAAGTCAGTAAGGAAAGTCGGCAAAACTGCTGACTGTGTTTTAGAGTGTAGCAGCTCCGTGATTAAAATACAGGAGAATTTGACAGATTACCGTCATTATTCCATTAAACTAATATTTAGATATGTGAGAGACAGTTTTCATTTTTATTCTTTCAGCTGAAGCCCTGTGGTGTTTAAGAATCTGAGTGGAACTAAAGGACAAACATAAAGACTAAATTCAGATATCGGTTTAGTCTATATATAAATTTAATTCAAAGTACAAGTCAGCAAAATAAAAATAGGTGCCCTGTTTTAGGATCACATATTAAGACTTATAGAACAATAAAATTAATGTAAAATTGTTAACAACCAATAGGAATAACATCAAAACAGTTTCTCTAAGAAACTGATGCGCAATGACATTTGACACTACAGTATTAAAAATATTTCAGACCCTCCTTCTGTACGCACAGAGGTCCAAGTGATCTCCCAGAATCTGTGATGTTTTTCTGAGAACTGATTGGTCAGTAGGTGGTGATTTCATAGTTTCATTCTTTGATCTCTAATCTAGAACTTAACCTCTCCTGTCGAAGGTTAGGTTGGCAATATAAGTTACCCTGACTGTACACCCCGGTAGAAAGTGAACTTCTGTTATAGTACAGAAAACTCAGAGTCAACTGTGAAGTTACCTGAATAAGCACAAATCAAGCTTTGTACTATAGGGCTCTGGTGCATAAGGCTCAGCAAGGAGCATTTAAGTACCATCAAATGACTAGTGATCTAGTCCCTGTAGTCCCATCTAAGAACTTAGTGCATCATTTTAGTGAGGGAAATTCCAGTATTTTATTAGTCTGTTACTTAGTAAGAATTAGAAGGTCTGTCTTTGCATTGCAACCCTACAGTTTATGGATGCAACCAACTGCATTGTTATCTTATAATTTTATACTCCATCCTCTAATCCAAATAAGGCAATTTCTGTCCATCTTTTGTACCTTCTGTAGTATCTACTTAAA
Source organism: Etroplus canarensis (assembly GCA_015106775.1). NCBI lineage: Eukaryota > Metazoa > Chordata > Actinopteri > Cichliformes > Cichlidae > Etroplus > Etroplus canarensis. Next base: position 782 of record VUQH01080588.1, on the reverse strand, counting down.
TGAACCACAACCATCTTCAAATACAAGGTAATAAATACTAATTTTCGACTATTCTGAAGTTGCTGGACAACAGTGTAGCCTTCAGAATAATTTATTTTCACTGATTTGAGTTGGGAGATAATTAGGCTGATGCATTAAAACCTGCAAGGCTTACCCCAAATGTGCTTTAAATATAATTATTAAACAACATGTTTGACCCTTAATGTTCTCATTGAAGTACTTTTGTAAAACATTGGTTTTAATTATCCTTTAACAAAAATTATAAAATAATTTTTAATTCACATTTCCTAATATTTGGTTTAGTATATCTGGGGCGTAAACTTATTTCTTAATGCACTGTGATTCCTGCAGTATTAATGCTGAAAAACAGTTGCACATTTTTTATTTTTTGCCTTTTATAGAAACCAGCCACGGGGCCCAAACCAGCCACGGGGCCCACAAGCCAGTGTAGTCCTAGTGCCGGTCCCAAGCCCGGGTAAATGGTGAGGGTTGCGTCAGGAAGGGCATCCGGCGTAAAAACTGTGCCAAATCAAATATGCGGATTCATAACACGACTTCCATACCGGATCGGTCGCGGCCCGGGTTAACAACGACCGCCTCCGGTGCCGTTAGCCAACAGGGTGCCGGTGGAAACTATACTACTGTTGGCCGAAGACCAAGGAGGGGGAGGGGGGGGAAGCGTGTCAGGAGGCAGAGAGAGAGAAGGAAAGGTAGGAGGGTGGAGGTGAGAGTAGGGACTTTAAACGTAGGGACTATGACTGGCAAAGGGAGAGAGCTGGCTG
>VUQH01080587.1:29032-57637 GCA_015106775.1 Etroplus canarensis | reverse complement strand
GAACAGGAAGAGACCTCTGGCTGAACCAGGCTCAGGGAGGGACAGCCATTAACCGCTGGAGAATGAGAGGAAAGAGAAGAAAAAAGAATGAGAGCATCAAACAAACAAACAGAAAAGAAAAAACAACCATCTGATTAGCTTCTGAAATATGATGCATGGAACTGAACTATAATCATATAAATTAAAATGCTGTTTACTTACTCAATCAGCACTGGGTGTCTGCCTTTTGATATGTTTAGTACATTTATAATGGTTATACTCTAGTGAAGTATTCAGGAAAGTATTTTTAAAGCATGGCATCAGTTCTTTTACTCAAAAATTTCAGCCAATTCTCCTTTGCTGCACAAACTTTACTACACAAACTCAAGTGCAGATAACATCTCTTTCAGATCTAATTAGGTAAAAGGCTGATTTCACAGTGTGTAAGTGCACAACCTTGTTATTTAACTTCACTCACAAGACTAAATGCTTTGTTACGTTAAGGAATTGGTTTCCTCATGCCTTCTAATTATGTAAAGAATAATTTTAGGAGCTGAGGGATTTTGACCATCATCTTTCTGTGTTTCTACTCAGGAGTCAGGCCCAAGAGCTGGCTGTGCTGATTTCTCGCATGCAAACAAATGCAGACCAAGTGGAGAAGAACATCCTGCGAGCTGAGCAGCTACTGGCTGAGGTGAGAAATCCTCATGCGTCACACGTGGAGGCAGTAAATGCTGACCTTTCCTTTATCTAACCCAGCATGCTGCCATAAGTAGTGGAAATGCAGGCATGCTATTAAACTTTTGGGACACAATTATTCTCATGTAGATGCATTTTTCCTCCACAAAAAGTTTTGCAAAACATTAAAATATTGCCATCGTGGCATTCATGTTGCTCCTGTACAGGACACAGAGCGAGATGGGAGGAACAAGAAACTGATCCACCAGAAGGCGAACTCGGACAACCTGGCCCAGGCTGAGGGACTGCTCAAAGCCCTTTTCATGGACGTAAACAAAGCCAAGAAGCTGCAGCACCCACAGGCCAAAGAGATAGAGAGAGAGTGAGTTTGTTCTGGAGTGTCATAACCAAATTAAAACATACACAAACTCCAGCATGCGTGCCAACAGACCCACACAAAACTCGATACGTCACATACCACTGAGGCATACTCACCACAAATGATCATTTACTGTTCTCCACCCATCTTTTCACTACTAAGTGAAACACTTGTGTGTCTCTCAGTGTGAGAAATCTCCATGATCGCTGGGCCAAGGACTGCGCTACCTACAGGGAATTGTATGACCCAGTACAAGACTTGGATCTGAAACAAAAAATCAGTTGGGGTCCTCTGCTTGATGAAAAACTGGTCAGCTGAACCGCAAAGCTTCTGCAATTTTTAAATCATTCTTAAATGCTTAAATGTCGAACAGTTTTCTGTTATGTTTTACAGAAACAGCTGAAGGCGGAGAAATATGGCCCAAAGCTGTCTGATGTAGAGAAGCAGATGGCAGCACATAACATTCTGCATCAGGAGATCGAGGCCTACAGTGACCAGCTGAAACCCAGCACCACCACCTCACCGGTAGCGGCGCAAAACTACACATGTGTGAACTCTGTACTTCTGCATGCAGCCTGGATCATTAACCTGTCTCCTCTTTGTTCACAGGAGCAGTACGCTGCCCTTAAAGAGAAATATGCTGAACTTTTTGTAAGTTGACTCAGTTTCTTGGAAATCTGTGCTGCTGCTCGGAGTTAAGGTCAAGGAAGGATGTGCAATGTTTATATGTTTATATGTTGTGCCCATCTTGTGTGTTCTGCAGGAGAGCTCTCAGCGTCGGCGCAACCACCTGGCCTCTTTGTACGAGTACATGCAAAGCTGCAGCAAGGAGCTGATCTACCTGTCGAAACAGCAGGAGAGGATTCTCCAGAGAGACTGGAGTGATCGCATGGTCGACCCCCCAAGTGTCCGCATGGAATATGAGGTGAGAGTCCAGCATGGCGCATGCTGTATGATTATTATTTAATCTCTCCCTTTGTTAATTTATCAGAACAGGTGATTAACTTCTTGGAGAGTGTGAATTGAATACTTAAAACACTCATGTTTTCTACATGCTGTTGTTTTATTTCTATACAGAAATTCAAAACTAATGGACTGCTAGTGCACGAGCAGGAGGTCAACCTGTTGCAGCAGAAAGGAGATCGTCTCGTTGATGCAAAACACCCCGGCAGCCCAACCATAAAGGTGCATCCATACTCTATCTGTATCTGTGATAATTTATCGTAGCGTCCAGTATGGTTTTATGATGTAACATTGTTTAAACTGATTTTAACTGAGCTGAGATGGATGTTTTCGACAGGCGCACAGAGATACTGTGCAGTCTGAGTGGCAAGCCTTCCTCAACCTGTGTCTGGCACAGGAAGTACACCTGGACAATATTGATAGCTACAAGAAGGTAAAAAAGCAGTGATGCTTATTCTTCCAATAAACGACACATTTCTCTAAAAGCTCGCTGCTAACATTTGACTGTTCAATGCAGTTCCAGCTGGATGCAGAGAGGTTGTCAGAGTCTTTGGAGAGACTTGGTTCAACTCTGGACCCCAAGTCCTTGGAGAACAAGAGTAACCCTGAGGTCCTGCTGGCACTGGAGGTATGGCACCATTTTTTTTTTCTTTAAGGTTGTGATTTCTGTGCAGCTCTGGGGAGTCTTAACAAGTACAAAAAAGATAAACTGTATTTTTCTGGCTGGCAGGGGAAGGACTGAGAACCAGTCAGGGGTGGCCCATGGGAAATCAGAAAATTCTATTGGAAATAAATAGCAAAGCAAATCGCTTGAAAACACTGAAAATTCAGCTAAAACTGATTTTACATATGGGTAGACCTCCATAAACATGGCTGCACTGCAACAACAAAACAATCACAGTGATGCTAAAGATTCAGAGAGCTGCCACAATGACAATTAGCAATCTTAGGACAGTGTTCAAGTTTAGAGTTACTGAAATGGTTTTTATAGGAGTTCTACTGTAGTGGAGAGGCGTGTAGGGTGTAGGAACTGTGACAAAAATTGAGATCTCTGCCTCTCAACATTTAATATTGTCTTCTTCTTCGGGGTCACCACAGCAGATCATCTGCCTCCATCTCACCCTATCCCTTGCGTCCTCTTCTGTCACACCAACCCTCTACATGTGTACAAGGACTCTTAAAAAATCTTTTAATTGTCACATTTAGTTTACAGTATGCATTTAAGTCAGCTAAGCTAAAGTACTGTATATTAATGGATTTAATCTAAAACTGACAGAGCTCAATGACTTTGGTGCAGTTTGTGAAGTTATGTCACTTATATGGTTACGTGAAAAAGAAAATTGCAATAGTCTTGTAAAAAACTAAGTACCTCCCATAATTCAATAGCTTATGGAATCACCTTTAGCAGCACTAACTTGAAGTAATAGTTTTTTGTATGACTTTATCAGTCTCTGACATCATGGTGGAGGAGTTTTGGCCCACTCTTCATTGCAACATTGTTTCAGTGCATGGAGGTCTGCAGGCATTTATTTACGCATAGCTCTCTTAAGGTCCTGCCACAGCATTTCAGTTGTGTTGAGGTCTGGACTTTGACTGGGCCATTGCAAAACCTTGATTTTTTTTTTCTTTTTCACCCATTCTGTTGTATATTTGCTGGTGTGCTTGAGACTACCAGTTACTGCCCTGAAGTATGACCCAATTTCAGCCAAGCTTTGGCTGTCAGACAGATGGGGGCCAGAGGAGTCCACATGGTCAATTCAATGACTGCAAGGTGCCCAGGTCCTGTGGCTAAAAAACAAGCCTAAATCATTACCCCTCCACTACTGTGCTTGACAGTTGGTATGAGGTTTTCACCTAATGTGGCACTGTTCATTTTGGACATACATCTCTTCTTTTGTCTTGTTTGTCCAAAAGACATTTTTCCAGAAATTTTGTGGTGTGTTCAGATGCAACTTTGGAAACTTAAGTTATTCTGCTGTCTTCTTTTTAGAGAGAAGAGACTTTCTCCTGGCAACCCTTCCAAACAAGCCATACTTGTTCAGTAATTTTTGTACTGTCATGAGTTTGAACATATAACATGCTAACTGAGGCCTGTAGCTTTTGGATTTTTTGCATGAATACTGCATGGCCTCACCAAGTGGTGAATTTGCTGGGAAGTTTGTGGTAACGCACATGAATGCTCCCGACTAGCAAAACAGCCAAAACTTTTGCCCTTATAGATATGGTCACAGGGGCTGATGATCAGATAATAAAATGCATTTGATTATCAGCACCCGGCTGCTTCTCACCCTCTTAATTCATATGGAAGCAGCAGGGTGTACTTAGTTTTTCAAGGCACTCTGCAGTCCTGTGAAAATTTTCGTTTTCACATGACTGTACTGTATGATAGTTGTACAACCTAACAATAACATTTCTGAGTTTAGTCTTAGTCTTAACTTTACTTAATGTTGATGAGGAGATGAGGTTTAATACTTTTAAAGTAAAGCTAACTCCTTACATTTTAAAGTTCATGCATGACATGATGTGTAGTCTCATCTGTTTGTGATATTTAATCATGAAAGCGAATTTTTCTCTGACAACAAGGGAATCAGTCTGTGAGAAGTAACCAGTTTGATTCTAGAAGTTTTAGTTATTATATGTTCATACTTCAGCTCAGGTGTTTGTTGAGCATTTGCATCTTCTGGCCCAAAAAGCAGGTTTACTGTGGTGTAATTTTGCCGAGTTAAATCCAGAAAAGCTCTTGATGCTCTCTGAGACCGTGTTTAAAGTTTAAACTCAAGGAATCCACATTTAGAGACTGAGGAAGTTTGATCTCTAACTGCTTAAACAATGTGAAAAACTGGCAGATTGTGTAATTTACTTTCAGGGAGATGAACCAGCAGTGAGGAGGAATGAGCAGCGCCTGGCTGCCCTCAAGGAGCTCAGCAGTACCATTGTGCCTCTGAAGTTACGCAGAGTCCAGCCTAGCAAACCCACCACTGTAGTGTCCCTGTGTGACTGGTTTGATGAAGAGGTAGGATGTCATTTACAGGCAGCCACTTTATGATTCAGATGATCCCAACCTTTTAGACATTTCACTGATTTGGGGAAATGTCTGCTTTAGGATGCGGTAAGACGTGACGAAAAGCTAATCCTGAAGTCCAACTCTGATAATAAAAACTGGGAGCTTCAGAACAGCAGCGGGAAGGTCAAAACCCTTCCTGGAGCATGTTTCATGATCCCACCACCTGATGCTGAGGCGCTGGATACAGTGAACAGGTACACAGTGTAACCTCCTCTCCTTTTAGTATTCTTTCTGTTGTCTTTTTATGTGATTAAAACTGTGACCTTTTGTGTCTGTGTGTGCTCAGCCTGGACAGAGAGCTCACAGACCTAAAGCGCCGAAGATCTGCTCTGACGGCCTCCTTGAAGAATCCCACTGCAGAGGTGATCCGCCCCCAGAAAGCAGGTGAGAAGACAAACAATTGCTTCACGTTTTTCTTGTTTGCCCTGAATTTCAGACCTGGGCAGGAGTCTTTTCTGGCATGTTTTGATTAATCTAGCTTTTCCTCCTCCTCAGTTGCGGTGGAAAGTGCTCCAGAGGATCCCAGAGCTGCAGAGCTCCTCAGTGAAATTGACAAGCTCAATAAAGCCCTGGAGAAGAGTGAAAAAGAAATCCTGAGACGAGTGAGGACCCCACTGGACAACAGCAACCCCACTAAAGACTTGGCAAACAGGCTGCAAGACCATGAGGTAAGCATGAGGGGCATTATACTGCGACGCAGGTCAGGGTGTGATTAAATTATGTCCTCTAAACATGTTTTCTTTCCCCCCAGAAATCTGCTCTCACTGTAAGGAAGCTAGAGTCGGAGAAGTCTGCCATCCAGACAGAGGTGGAGCCTATTCTGGCTAAGAAACCTCTGGGACCCACCGCTTCTGCCCTGCCACCTAAAATCAGTGCTACCAACAACAAGTTTGATGACGTCAACTCACTTATCGACCTTTATAATAAAAAGTATGAAGACTATAATGACATCACAGAATCTTCTTGAGCAGTAAACACTTAAAGCAAACTTATAATCTAACTGTTGAAAGAAGCAGATCAAAACAGTTCAGTTCAGTAAAAACTTTAGGCAAATATTCTTTTCTGCCTTTCTCTGCCCACAACTGCTGCACACTTGCAAGTCACTTCTTTTCATGTAGTGCCTGGTCAAATTAGTTGTCACTGACACCTGACCTGCCCTTTGCTGGGGTTATGCTGCTGCTGCTGCTCTCCCTGACTTCTGCTTTCCATGTATGCACTTGGAAGGGCAGGGAGGTCCGAGTGCCACCAAATAAGAAATGCTACCAATGGAAATAGCAGTCTTCTTTTGAGTATAGTAGTCTTTACTGAACTGATGGATAGGATTTTAACAAAATCTCAGACTTAATATAGAAGATTAGCACATCTATGTGCACATTCTTGTGGTGTATTCTTTATTTGAATTAACTTCTCTGCTTCTCTCCTTTCATAAGAGCTACAGCCTCCATGTATTTAGAAAAACAGATAGAGAAAGTGGAGGGTATTGTCTCTGGGTTTGAGGAGCAGCTGGCTAAAGATGGCACCATTCTTGAGCAACCAAATGCTCTTCAGAGTCGCAACCAGACACTTCAGGTGTTGTATATAACCCTAACAATATATGATATAATAGATCACTAGAAGCCCCAAAAAGAGCAAAGTGTGTGTGTTGTGTTTTTTAAAGTTTCTGTTCTAATTATGTTTTCACAGACAATGAGTAAGGATGTTGCCTCAAAGAAAGATGAGCTGAAAAAATTAGGCAGAGACTTGGACCTGACAGAGCAGGCGTGCAGCTCGCTGCAGCAGAATCTCAATGAATATTGTCCTGACATCCACCGGCAGGAGAAACGGGTGAAGAACCTGAAGAACCGCTACACAAATGTCGATAATCAACTCCAGGAGAGGTGAGGGAAGAACCCAAATCAGGCATTATTGTAACGAATGCACCCATGTGCATTTGTAACTCACAAATACTTATGTGTTTTGCTTTAGGTCTGCTCTCGTAGGTGAAGCAACTAATAAAAATCAAGATTTCCAGAATGCTGTTCAGTCGCTAGATTTTTTCTTGGTCAATGTGCCTGATAATAAGATCAAACCTACTGATGGAGTTCCAGAGATAACAGTCAAAGAGAACTCTCAGAAGGTGAGTGGAAGTATTTCTTTACATCCTTTAACAAGACAAATGAATTCAAACCTGTTTGGAGTGGTGAGGTAAAACTGCTTTTTTACCTTTTTTTTTTTTTTTAGAAAGTAGTAGGGGACATCAAGAAGAAGTCGGATGATTTAGACCGAGTCAAAGACCTTTCTCACGATCTGCAAGGTGTCTTACATGTGAGTTCAGAGAGTATGACCTAAATACAGCAATATCTTAACAGGAGGTATGCCCTTCAAAGTATTTGATTCTTCAATGTTTAAATACATTTCTTTTCAGGAGTATGAGATCAAGTCAAGCACCTACCGCGCCACTCTGACAGACGGTGAGGATGATGAGAATGATGAGGTTGAAGATGATGTTGATGAGGGACCAATTTCAAAGAAAACTTCAACTCTGGCTCAGGCTGTACAGAGAAAGGTATGGTTTTTATGCAACTGCCCAAAGACAATGAAGAAATTATTTAAAAAATATATATATTTTTTGTCAATCAAGCAAAATGCATCACACAAGACAAGCATCCAATAGTCAGATTTGATGTAGGGCTTATTATTTTTCTCCCAAAAGAAAGTCAGGAGGTATTATGGTGTTGAACTGGTTGCGCTGCCACCGCATCCACGGCCGCCGTAGAGATTGTGACGTTATGGCAGTCAGTCATCACAGACTTTGAGAAGCTTTGCCCAGCTTGATAGGTATACACCCCCAGAGGAGTAGTATATTTAATTTCAGCTTCAGACCCAAATATGCTTCTGGAGCTTACAGGGAAAAGTATGTTTAAACTGGCAACATTTTGCTTGAGGCATATTTTATACCTACCAAGTAGAGCACAAAGCCCACATACACATAAAGACATAGAAATAAAATGAATCTGGATCTGATCCAAAAAGAAATCTGGATTTTTCCCTAGATTTTATGTTCTTTTCTCCAGATTTTAATGCACTGAGAGTAATGTGCAGCAATCTGGGTTATCCCACAAAGGTGTTGGCTCTGATATTAAGTATCTTTGGCAATAGGCATCTAGTTTAAGTTGCTTTGGCCACTGTGTGAATCTGCAAGCTGATTTGCAACCCACCTCTGTATTTGATTAAATTACTGTCATATCTGTTTTTACTGATCCCTGCTTCTTGCTTCTGCTTCCCCTGAGTGACAAATGACCAATGAATGGCAGAGCCAGAGTAGAGTGCATACTAATATTTGGTTTTTATTTACCAAACATTCGATAAACAACAAATAAATAGTTAGGAGTTCTTGTGCGCAAGTTTGTGCTTCTTAATTAACAATTTTTTTTCCTGTTTTTTTAAAGTGCAGAGTACCAACTAAAGTGCAAATGTGATTTGAAAAAGTGTCAAGTATTACCTAACAAAAACTCAATTTATCCTGAATCAGCAATGAAATAGCTCTTCCTTGCAACTGGTTTCTGGTTTGGAAGGGTGTGGGGGTCCCAGAACAGAACTATACTGCTATGTACAAAATACTGCCAATGGAAATAACAGTCTTCTTTTGACTGTAGAGGTCCCTACTGGACTAATGTTCCCCTCTGTTTTTACTACAGGAGAGAGATCTACTGAACCTCTATTCTGAGGTGTCTGCAGAGAACAACCAGTTACTCAGTCAGTTGGGGACAGTGAAGAACATTGTGGCAAGGGTATGATATTATGGAATTAAAAATATCTTTAGCAACATGTTATCATTTATTCCCAGTGCTTCCTACACAAAGTCACAACTACCCCCACCTTCTCCATCTTTGTGTCCTTTTATTTATGTGCAGAATGAAGAGAAAGCCACTCAGGTGGTTGTCAGTCAGCAGCTACAGCTACAGAGCCAGCAGAAAGACCTGGAGGAAAGTGATAGTCTGAAAAAGGAATTAAGTGAGGAGGTCACCAGGCGGATGCATGCCGAAAAAGACCTGGAAACATACCGCAAGAGGTTTGTGTCTTTGAAGAACAGGAGAGGAGTGGAGAGGTTGGAGGAGAAGGAGGTGGTGCAATATTACCGCGATCCCAAACTGGAGGTGGAACTGCAGGCTTTGAAGAGTCGGATCCAGGATGAAGCATTGAAGAGGTCAAGGACCCAATCAGAGATAGAAATGATCAATGAGAAGATTATCAAATTAGAACTACAGCTGAGCAAGATCGAACCTAAACTGGTGACCAAGGTCCTCACTGAATACGAGAAGGATCCTCAGCTAGATAAAGAGGCAGATAGGATCAGAGAAGAGATGGAGCGGCTACGACTGGAGCTCCAAACGAGGGATTCGGAGACGATTCATGTGAAAAGCGAGCTCACTGTTCTGGCCCAGCAGAAGCCAAAAATCAGGGAGAAGGTTGTTAAGAAGGAAGTGGTGAGGGTTGAACAAGATCCAGAGATGCTGCGAGCTGTTCTCATATTCCAGACTGATATTGCAGAAGAGGAATCCCAGTGCCGGTCCCTCAATGATAAAATTTTTAGCACAAGGAGCCAGATAAACTCACTGGAGAGGGTTATCCCTGGCATCCAACCCAAGATTGTCACCAAAGTTGTGAAGCAGATACAACAAGATCCAGAAACGCTCGACGAGTCAAAGAAGCTGCGGGTGGCTTTGGAAGAGGAGAAGGACGAGAATGTTATCCTACTGAAAGACCTGACCACCCTGCAGTTACGTTACAGTGACCTGGAGAAGCTCAAGCCAAAAGTGGAGGTCAAGGAAAACATCAGTGAGATTTACAGAGTTGACCCTGAGACAGAAGTCGAGCTGGTACGGCTGAGGAAAGAGCTGCAGGATTCAAGCCGAAACCGCACAGACCTGGAGAAGGAAATCAACACAGTGACAGAAACTCTGATTACACTGCGGGCTCAGAAGCCCAAAGTAGAGTACAAGGAGGTGACCCAAGAAGTGATCAAAGAAGAGAAGAGCCCAGAAGTCATCAGGGAGTTACAAAGGCTGAACAACCAAGTTGGCCGTCTGCAAGTTAACTATGACACCACCCTAGAGCTTCTGACCCATCTACGTAAAGAGAGGGATGAGCTGAAAGCTGAAAAATCTAAAGTGGAGACAAAGCTAGTGAATAAAGAGCTCATCAAATACGAGAATGATCCTCTTCTGGAGAAAGAGGCTGACAGACTTCGAAGAAATGTAAGAGAAGAGATTCAACAGCGTCGCAATGTGGAGGAATGTCTCTTTGACCTACAGAACCAATACATTATCCTTGAAAGGCAGAAGCCAGAAGAGAAAATTGTAACACAGGAGGTGATTCGTCTTCAGAAGGACCCCAAGCAGTTCCTGGAGCATGAGAAATTAAACAAGAACTTGGATGATGAAATGAAAGGCCGTAGAAAACTTGAACTGGAAGTCAGACAGCTCAGAGCTCTGGTTCAAGAGAAAGAGCATACGCTGGCTCAGATGGATGATCGTCAGAAGAAGATCCAAGTAGAGTCAGAGCTAAGACAGATCAAAGCTCGTATTCTTGAGCTGGAGAATGCTCCACCACCCATTGAGGAAAAAATTGTCATTGAGGAAGTCTTGAAAGTGGAGAAGGACCCTCAGCTGGAGAAACTCACTAATGGTGTACGTACCAACTTGGAAACCGAGGGCACTGAAATCAACCGTTTGGAGAGAGAAATTCGCAACATAAAGCTCAGGTTGGAAATTCTGCAAAAGGAGAAGTCAGTTGAGAAGGTTGTTTACAGAGAAGTTGTTCGTGTAGAGAAAGACCCAGCAGTGGAAGCTGAAAGGGAACACCTGAGAGACCTGGTAACGAAGGAAAGAAATCTCAGACGGGACCAAGAAGAAAACATTCAGAACCTCCACATCAAAATAAACCATTTGCTGTCATCAAAGTCTATGACTTCGCAAGAGGAGACCACACTCATCTCCAGCAGGGATGCTCTACAAAGGGAGAAGGAAGACCTCTTCAAACAGCTCAGAACTTTCGAGGCCCAGAGACAGAGCATTACCTTAACCTTCCAGCAACAGTCCAAGCTGATGAGTGAGAGGAACCAGATGATGCGCCAGAAAAGTCTCAAGACATCCTCTGAAATACAGCGGCTGGAAAAAGAGATTCTGAATGAGAAGGACAAAATACATCAGAGAGATACGCTCATCACAGAGTTGCTGAACGGCATAAAGAGTGAGGAGCACTCTGAGACTCACACCAGAGAGACAAATCTTTCAACAAAGATCACCATCCTGGATCCAGAAACTGGTAAAGACATGTCTCCCTATGATGCCTACTTACAGGGGCTAATCGATCGAAACCAATATATTCAGCTGTCAGAGCTGGAGTGTGACTGGGAGGAAATCACTTCAACTGGTCCAGATGGGGATACAACCATTTTGCAGGATCGAAAAAGTGGAAGGCAGTATTCTGTCAAGGATGCTCTGAGGGATGGACGTTTGACTCACCATGACCTGACCCGTTACAAGGAAGGGAAAATGCCAATTTCTGAGTTTGCTCTTCTTGTTGCAGGGGAAACAAGGAAGCCCACTGTTCCTCCGATAACCCCCAAATCTCCCATCAAACCACTCCAAACTTCTCCCTTGAGCTCCATGAATACATCCCTGAGGTCCTCCTACAGCAACCTGAACACTCAATATAGTGGCAGTTTAAGCAACCTGAACTCTCAGTATAGTGGCAGTTTGAGCAACCTGAACTCTCAGTATAGTGGCAGTTCGAGCAACTTGACCACTCAATATAGCAGCAGTTTAAACAACCTCAGTGCTTCACCAGGAGATGAGTTTTTCCCAATATCAGGTGTTTTTGACACCACCACTGAAAGCCGCATGTCTGTGAGAAGTGCCCTCACCCGCAAACTCATTGATGGCGATACAGCTCTAAGGCTGTTGGAGGCACAGGCAGCCTCCGGTGGAATAGTTGATCTCGGCAAGAAGGACAAACTGTCTGTTCACAAAGCGGCTGAACACGGTCTCATTGACACAAGTCACATGCATAAACTTCTGAGTGCCCAGAAGGCCTTCACTGGATTCGAGGATCCTGTAACCAAAGAGCGTCTTGCTGTAGGACCAGCGGCACAGAAAGGATTCATTCCCCAAGAAAATGCCAGGAGGTACATAGAGGCGCAGTACCTGACCGGTGGGCTGGTGGATCCCAGCAAAGCTGGCCGCCTTACTATTCAGGAAGCTCTTGCCAAAAACCTGATTGACAGCACATCAGCAAAGAATTTGCAAGATGAGGCTTCCCTCACAAAGGAACTGGTGGACCCCATCACGAAAGAGAAAATATCATACAAACAGGCGATGGATCGGTGTAGGAGAGACATCAGCACGGGGCTCTTGCTCCTTCCTGTGGCCTCTACTGATGACACAGATGCTCCAGCATATTCAAACTTCCGTTTCAAGTCACCTTACAGCAAATTCTAGATTCAGCTTAACATTTTGTTTTCTACAGACACTGGTGCTAGAGGGTGCTTGAATACACTATTTGATATGCTTAAGAAAAAAAGAAAAACAAATATGTTCATAAAATTTGAAAACACTTAAAGTATATTTGCACACTATGCTCTCCTTTTTCAGTTTTATTTTTGGCCTGCTGTGAAAATGAAGGTAGTATTTGTTATATGCGATAATTCTTTTCAGCATTCTGGTGTGCTGTTTAAGTGCTTAAATAAAATCCTTCATATTCATTCTTTCTGCCCTGTTATTTAATTTAGACCGACTAGCAACCTGTGGAGGGTGTAACACTGCTTCTTCCCCCAACGACAGCTGGGATAGGCTCCAGGACATGTCAGGAGTGCAGGGCATATCTGACTGGGAAACCAAGGGATACCGCACTCATTAGCTAACAACTTATCAGTCGTAAAGTCAAACATACCCTGCTTTATAGTACTCTTTGACTCTAATTGGGACCATGATTTATGAAGTGATCTTTATGTTATATTCACTATGATCTGAAAGTAGCAATAAATACTTGTTATGGCGTTATTACTTTGTGACCGAGGTCATAAAATGGCTGCCCCTTCCTAAGCCTGAGTGAGGGTCGTGGTGTAATGGTTAAGGTGCCGGGCTCATGATCGAGAGGTTGTGAGTTCGAATCCCGGTCAGATCCCCACCGTGCCAAGACCCTTAGGCAAGGTCCCAACCACAAGTGTGCCTCTGTCCACCCAGCAGTAAAAAATGTGCACCAGTAAAATACTGGGAAGTTAACGTGCGATGGGTTACCGCCCCATCCAGAAGGAGTCTAACTTCTAAGTCGCTTCATGCGAAACTGGGGATAAGCTCTGACCAATGAGCCTTGTAGGCCTAATGGACTTTACCTCCCTGAGCCTGGCCAGGGAGTTCTGTTAAAAGGGAGTTCTTCCTCCCCACAGTTGCCAAGTGCTTTCTCATCTGATTGTTGGGGTTTTCTTTTTATCTTACAGTGTAAAGAGCCTTGAGGTGACTTTTGTTGTGGATTGACAGACAGATTGAATTGAACTGATTAAAATAAGAGAGCTAAGAGTTGTTTTCCTACAGGCTTCTATAAAGCCAGTTGTTGCCTCCTGCTGGTCATTATAAAGATTGCAGATTTAAGGGCCCTCCTTAGAGGAGAAGCTACAGTATTTGGACAAAAGTATTGGCCCACACCTCTAAGTCATTGAATTCAGGTGTTTTATTTAGTCCCATTGCCACAGGTGTAAAAATCAAGCACCTAGCCATGCAGTCTGCCTTGACAGATATTTGTGAAAGAATGGGTCGTCCTAAAGAGCTGACTGAATTTGTGGAACTCTTCATAGGATGCCGTCACTGCAATATGTCAGCTTGTAAAATTTCTTCCATCCTGATTTCACAATCAACTTTAAGTGGTATTACTGCAAAGTAGAAGCACAGCAAATATCGTTTTTTTACCTTTATTTAAAACTGTGACCTCTTGAGATTAACAATCTATTTTGCAGGAGTATTGTTGGCTGACACAGGTACCATTAACTAAGCATATTTTTCAATGGCAGGAGAAACTGGAGCTCCTGGAGAAAACCTATGCATGCATAAGAGGAACATGTAAACTCCACAGAGAAGGAACTTACCTAGGTTTGAAACTTGGACCCTTGTGCTATAAAACAATAGCGTTAACTACTTAGCCACCATGCTACCATGTAAAATTACAGAGTGAGGTTGCCGAGTAGCGAGACACATAGTGCAAAAAACTCACGGACACGCTGTTAACTTAATAGCTGCAGAGCTCCAAACCTCCTATGGTATTAACATCCGAGCAAAAAGTGCGTGCCGGGAGCTTTGTGACATGGGTTTCCATGGCTGAGCAGCAGATGCAAACCAAACACAATTCCAAGCACCAGATAGAGTGCTGTAAAGCACACCACCACTGGACTCAGGAACAGCAGAAATGTGTTCTGTGGAGTGATGAATCATCCTTCTCCATCTGGCAGTATGATGGATGAGTCTGGGTTTAGTGAAAGCCAGGAGAATATTTCCAACAATGCAATGTACCAACTCTAAAGTTTGGTGGAGGATGGATAACGCTATAGGGTTGTTAGTCTGGGCCCTTTAGTTCCAGTGAAGGGAAATCTTAAAGCTTCAGTTTACCGAGACACTTTGGACAGTTTTATTCTTCCAACTTTTTGGGAACAGTTTACGGGAAGACCCTTTTCTGATCCAGCATGACTGTGCCCCAGTACACAAACCAAGGTTCATTAAGTTATGGCTGGATGAGTTTGGTGTGGAAGAACTTGACTGTCCTGCTCAGAACCCTGACCTCATTCCCATCCAACACCTTTGGGATGAACTAGAACAGAGATTGCGGGCCAGTTCTTCACTTTCAATGTCACTGTCTAATCATACAAATGCTCTTCTGGATAAATGTGTAAAAATCCCCACAGACACACTCCAAAATCTTGTAGAAGGCTTTGCCAGAAGAGTGGAAGCTGTTAGAGCTGAAAAGAGGGAACCATGTCATATTAATGTATATGGACTTAGAATGGGATGTCGTTAAAGCTCCTTTAGGTGTACTTATAATACTTATGTCCATATAGTGTAGATGGAGTAAACACACAAAGAATTTCACACAATCTCTTATCAGTCTATTGTGATGTGTGATTGCGATGTCATATAATGTGTAATGTGTAGATGGCCTAATACTTTTGTTCGTGTGGCACGTGTCCATCTTTATATATACAGTCTAGCTGACTGTAGGTCTCTTGGTTGACATATTACTATAAGAAATATGCACCCCAGAAACCACTTGATTCATTAGACAGTGACTCATGTACAGTAACTGTAAATACCCCTCTCATGAAAATAGCTCCACTCAATATACAAAGCTCGTAAACCCCACCGAGTCATATGTTTGGAAATGGAGGATTAAGGATACAGATTAAACATGAGTCACACAAGAGTATGTAGCGTGTTAAGGTTAACAAGGTCAAACTCTGAAGTGATAATGCAGCATGTGTCTACTAACAGACTGCCCCAGCAAATACAGACAACATATCGAAGGCTAAAATATTAGGACCATGTGATCTTTATATAGCCCATAACTCACTTTCTTATCTGCAGACACATCAGCAAATATACGGTGTCGAAACAGATTTTTGGTTTTAGTCCCTCTAACAACTAGGCCTAAACTGGGTCTGCCTCCTTGATGGTGTAAATAAATGGTGTTTGTGCAGAGTCCGTGCTGGGATGTCTGCCTGCCAGATTACCTGGTGACTGTAAGGACTTTGTGGGATTATTGCACATGAGCCTGTCTGTAGACTGAAGTGGCCCCATGCTCTGTCCAAAGAGGGGGTTGAAGGATGTTCCCTTGTGGTGGGGTCATATTGCTTAAAATATTTGGCTAACATGATGCTGTGAACAGTCATTTTTACAGCTACAGTTGAAGTTATTGGGATGTTTTTGTTTTTGTGTCTAACAGCATAATGCACGTGTAAATAACTGCCTCCCCAATAAAAAGCCTTCTGAGTGAACCAGAATATGACAGCATCGTGAGTATATAACAGCAAAAGTGGCCCCTTTTCACTGATTCATTATTGACTGTGTGACGTATGTGATAATTGGTAGCTCCTCTTTGTTTTGCCTGATTATTGTTGTTATAATTCTAGAGAACAAGCCTATTGGTTTAAGCCTTGACAATGTGTGTCTCTGAATGTATTTAGCCTCTATGAATGAAGGTGGCTAAGCCTCCCATACGCCTGCCCTGCAATCAAGCCAACACCATATCAACTGCTGTTTAGAGTACTCTCATTCAGTATTTTCACTCTTCAAATAAATATAGCCATCCAGTCTATTGTGGCTTCTGGAAATTGGTCATTATCAAAGCATATAGGCAATAAACTGCATAAGAGCTGAGTCCTTCTCATCTTTATCCATGCACTAAAAACTAAGTAACTCCTTAAGCACAGCCTGCACGAAGAGTGAAATGTGTAAGATGCAAAATGCCAGCTGACTGCATCAGCCAGAAACCAATATTCCCACGAGCCATCTTCAAGAGGAAATGCGCCTGAATGAATGTGAAAAATCTGTAAGGTACACTTGAGGAATGAGATTTTTTTTTTTTTAAAAAATAAGAGTCACAAACAGAAAGTTCAGATTCCTGAAGGAAAATCATGTCTGACATACAGCCAGAGGTGTTCTGCTTGGATCTTCTTCTTCTTCTTCTTCTTCTTCTTCTCCTTTCGGCTGCTCCCGTTAGGGGTCGCCACAGCGGATCATCTGCCTCCATCTCACCTTGCATCCTCTTCCCTCACACCAACCCTCTGCACGTCCTCCTTCACTACATCCATCAATCTTCTCTGTGGTCTTCCTCTTCTCCTCCTGCCTGGCAGCTCCATCTTCAACATCCTTTGTCCAATACCTGTTCTGCTTGGATGTCCTGTTGTTTTAGGTGATGCAGCACTCGTAATCCTGGTTTGTGGGTTTACTCTAATACTGGATTTTTGGTTGCTGTTCATTTCGTGTAAAATCATTTACATTTGAAAAAACTTTCCTGCCTGATCTCCTCAGAATCAGATGATTTTTGTTTATCAGGAAAATCTTTAATATTTTCCATGAAGCCAAGCAAAAAATTTCAAGACCTCAAAATACAAAAACATGGCTCAAAAGTTTCTCTTTTTATTTACATCCCCAAAAAGCAGGGATATGATGGAATTATCAGCGTCACTGCTACTGCCACAGCCGCCACAAATTCCTTCATTCGTTATGATAGCGCCAAAACTATTTGCTGCAGGATTTTGAATTTTGGCACAGTAATAGACCTCCACAAGATCTGCAATTAATTAGATTTTCATCCATTTTGATGGCATTATCTTTATTGAAAAAAATGTTAACATTTTTAGTCATACCTCCTAGACTGTTTGTCCAGTCTGAACGAAACAGAAACCAAGCTGTTCGTGGGATCATACATGTCTGTGGTGACACCAAGCTGTGTCTGCTGCTATTGTCGTCTGCTGGTGCTGTTAGCACAAAACGAAACCCAAACTGATTGTGGGATCACATACTTGCATAATGACACATAATGCGAGCGCAATAGTGCAAAAACTATTTGATGCAGGATTTTGAATTTTGGCACAGTGATAAACCTCAGTGAGATGTGGAACTGATTATTTGTTTAATCTGCACAAAAGGAAAACCAAACTGATCATGGGATCAAATGTTTTTATGGTGACACCATGTCATGTCTGCTGTCATTGCCTTCTGCTGTTGCTGTGGCTGAAATTGGTAAAAAAACAAAAAAAACAATTCAGAGATATTCTAGAATCAACTACACTGCTGCATATGTTTGTTCTTAAATCATCCAATTTGCATAAGAAAAGAATGAACAAACTGATCACGGCATCTAACTTTATATCACATCAAATGGAAGCAGTCAGGTCAGCATTTCTATAGCAGCAGTACCAGCAATACATTATAGTAGAATAACAGAAACAAGCATTGGCACCCAGGATGTTTTGTTCATCTTCTCATAATTCAGAGGATAAAACTTCAAAATGTGCATTTTGTATAAAATTTCAAGGGTCACCATGTGGGATAGGTGGTTGGTCAAGTCACAGCATATGAAAGGTCTCATTTTTCCAACATTTTGATACCATAGTCGTCTTCTAGAAATGATTCCTTCTATGTCAAAATAATTTTTGTGCTGACGTAGTTTATGGCTGAGCAATGGAGAAACAATTTTAGCGTTCATGTTAATTTGTATTCATCACATTTTCAGACAACTATGAAGATGTTAATCTAAAGTTGTTTCACTTTTAGCACACGGAAAGATCTGGATCACAGAAGATCTCAGGCCCAGTGGATGCTCTCTTTGCAGTTTGTTGCTTCATTGCCTTTTCAGCCTGTGAAAAATTGGTTTAGATGAGAACATCCAACTGCTGTGACACTCATGTTCAGTGAAAATTCCTCTTCTGCTGGTTGATACTGTACTTTGTATGGAAAAGTGTGGCTGAAGCTAAGAGAACCTGGAGAGGTGGAGGTATGCACTGGAGAGCAGAGGAATGGAAGTCAGTAGAAGCAAGACAGAATACATGTGTGTGAATAAGAGGGAGGCAAGTGGAATGGTGAAGATGTATGGATCAGAGGTAATGAAGGTGGACAAGTTTAAATACTAGGAGTCAACCATCCAAAGCAACAGACAGTGCACAAGAGAGGTGAAGAGAGTGATGACTGGGTGAAGTGAGTGGAGATGACTGTCAGGGGTGCTCTGTGAAAGAGTGAGAGGAAAGATTTACAAGACATTAGTGAGACCTGCTATGATGTTTGATTTGGAGAACACATGCAAACAATTTATGATCCCTAAAACTAGAAAAGAGGAGAGTTTGAACCTTGGATCCAGGAGGAGCAATGTGGTTTTCATCCTGGTCGTGGCACACTGGACCAGCTCTTTACCCTAACAAGGATCCTCGAGTGTTCGTGGGAGTTTGCCCAACCAGTCTTTGTGTGTTTTGTGGACTTGGAGAAGTCATGGTTTCTTGTGGGGAGTGCTTCAGGAGTATGGAGTATCAGGATGTTGCTATGAGCAATCTGGTCTCTTTACGATCATTGTGAGAGTTTGGTTTGTATTACCAACAACCAGTCAAACTCATTCCCAGTAAGAGTGGGACTCTGCCAGGGCTGCCCTTTGTCATCGATCCTGTTCATAATTTTCATGGACAGGATTTCTAGACGTATCCAAGGAGTGGAGGGTGTCATGTTCAGTGGCCACAGGATCTTGTCTCTACTGTTTGCAGATGATATGGTCGTGATGGCTTTGTCGAGCAATGACCTAGAGGCCTTGCTGGGATGGTTTGTTATTGAGTGTGCACTGGCTAGGCTGAGAATCAGTACCTCCAAGTCTAAGTCCATGGTTCTCAGCCGGAAAAGGGTGGATTGTCCTCTCCAATTTGGGGACGAGGTCCTGCCCCAAGTGGAGTTCAAGTATCTCGGGGTCCTATTCAAGAGTGAGGGAAGAATAGAGTGGAAAATCGACAGACAAATCAGAGCAGCATCTGCAGTGATGCAGCCGTTGTATTGATCTGTCGTGGTGAAGAGAGAGCTGAGCTCTAAGGCAAAACTTTCGATTTACCAGTCAATCTACATTCCTGCCCTCACCTATGGTCATGAACTTTGGGTAATGACTGGAAGAATGAGATCGCAAATACAAGAGGCTGAAATGAGCTTGCACCATAGGGTTTCTGGACCTACCCTCAGAGACAGGGTGAGAAACTCGGTTATCTGGAAGAGGCTCAGAGTAGAGCAGCTGCACCTCCACATCCAAAGGAGCCAGTTGAGGTGGAGACTATGTGTCCCAGCTGGCCTAGGAACATGCTGGTGTCCCCACTGAAGGGCTGGAGGAGGTGGCTGGGGAGAGGAAAGTTTGGGCTCCTCTGCTTGAACTGCTGCCCCCACAACCCAGGCCCCCGGAAAAGCAGTAGATGATGGATGGATGGATGGATGGATGGATGGAATTCTTGTACAGTTACATTAGGTACAAATTCAGCAGAGATTAAACACTGACCTTGGATTGGGTCTAAATAAGAACCCATTATCAAGTGTTTAAATTTTAATTATAGATTATAGTTTTCCTCTCACATCAAATATATGAACAAAAATAAAACCAGCAATGATTATTCTCTCCATACCCTTTATATATGCATAAAACTATTGATTGGCATTCTGTAGGCTGTTGTACGATCAGCAGATGAAATATCAAACATTTGTACCGTTCTCACTGTGTTCTGATGTGCTAATTACAATTCTGGGCCACTTTTGAGGTGACCAGTACCAGGTTTGTCCTTCAGCGGGGCAGGAGAAGCTCACCCTGGCATGTTAGTGGATTAGATATGCCGGTGACTGTGTCATGGATTACAGCTCCACTGGAGAGCATAAGGCTTCCTAATGACTCCAGTGTGCAGTTTAAGCGACAGCTGAAGACAGTGGCTATATGATGTATATGTAAGTTGTGTATATGACTTGTATTTTGGTCAATTTAATCTTATGGCAAAAAGAATGTGAAACGCCTGAGAGCATATGAAACAGAAAAAAATGTCATCTTAAAAAAACAGTATAAAACATTTATTGACATGCTGTAACAGAAAAGAACCTGGAAAATTTACATTACATGCTCTGACAAGCTGTTTTCCCAAAATCTGTAGTGTTTATGCTGCTTTAGACAATGGCATTGATTCTGCAGGCTAACTAACGAGTGCACCTTCTTCTAAATCCCCCTGCATTTACACCAGCTAAAGCCCCCTAATAGAGCCAGAGGAGGTGGAGGATGGAGGAGCTGTTACTGAGCTCCTAAAGCCCGGTTTACTGACGTCAGTCTGCGGTTGTAGGAAGCCCAGAAAGGCGCCGAGCAGGAGACAGCTTTACACTCAACCACAAAGTGTACCACAAATGCAACATTTACTTTACTCTTCTCACATATATAACACATCACATTTCAGTATAGTACATAGCTGTTTTATCATACATTGTAAGATAATTTCATACTGCTGAGGAGCTTCAGTCAGAGATTTGAGGGGAAAAAGTCCAAAAAAATCAGATGTTTTATCTGAAAACTGAGACAAAACCTGAAAGATCCTACAAAGAACAACACTGACTCTGTTCCTTTTAGATTAAAGACAATCTGCTCAGATCTCAGTACAAAAAAAAAAAAATCAGACATCAACCCGTTCATCAGTCTTTGCCAGCGGCAGAGTCAGAGGATGCTGAGGGAAACGGATTGCTTCACTGTTGCGGCGCATGTACGCGTGGCCGCTGATGGGGTACCACATCTCGGTGAAGGTCAGGTTGGCCACGGTGATGGCGCAGCGCCCCAGCACCTTGAAGCCCGACTTGCGGTAGAAGGGGATGAGGAAGTCTTCGCACATCAGCACCGCCCTGCGCACGTTGGGCAGGCAGCGGAGGTATTGCAGGTAGCGCCACATCAGAATGGGACCTTTGCCCTGCTGCCTGAAAGTGCGATGCACTGCCAGGACGTGGATGTGGACGGTGGAGCCACAGGGCTTGTGGAGCGTCAGGGCGTCCTGGAGCAGAGCGGGGAGGTGTCAGATTGGGGATTTTGATTGTTAGATGGGTGAATTGGGAGGGAAAAAATGGAGATGGGATGTCTTACCGTAGTAAGCCTGTCTTGGTCCCACAGAGAGCCGATGATAAAAGCCACCAACCGACCCTCCTCAAACCAGCCCATGGACAGCTCCGGGCACAGTGTGAGGAAGTGACGCACCTCATCCAGGTGGAGGGGGCACTCACCTGACACTGAGATAAATGCTAAGGGAGAGAGAACGAGAGAGGTTGGCCCTTGCGTAATAATGGTTTTGGCACTACTTTTACGCACGCTTCAGGCGCCTCAAACCCTTCCACAAACGCGCTGAATGTACTGAATACGATAAACATGATCTCTTCAGCGGGTAAATTAAAGGAAATTCTGTCCTTTAAGTTTCATTTAAGAGAGTAAATCCGCATCATTTGTGTGCCAGTATATTAATAATGCCACTCTGAGTTAACCGAATCTCCAGAGCGGATTTCTGCGCCAACAGACAGGCTCGCTTACCCTCCCGTTCGATTTCAAAGACGCTTATGGCATCCTGCGTGTTGAGCGGTCGGACTTCGCTTGCGGGAAGCGTGTGTCTCCTCTGGATGCCGGGCGAAACTGAAGGTGAGGGCTGCATTGGTTTGATGAAAGGCTGCGCGCCCGCAACGGACATCATACGATTGTGCTCTATTCTCCTCCAAAACTTCTTCCTCTGCTCTCCTCTCCTGCTCAGCAGGATCACCTCCCCCGGGGCCCTGCGAGGACGACACGGTGGTTTGGCTCAGTATTTATGGAGCAGTTCTCCCAGCTGTGAATCACCAGCCGATTTGCATTTGAATGTGTTTGATGTCAGTGAATGAAATAAAAAAAAAAAGGTCACAACTGTGTAGGGCCATTTGCTGAACCCTGTAATTAACAGAGGCCTTTGTTGCCGTTTGGTTTTGGCCACAAAAACCAACACAGATAATAATGAATGATTCACTGAAGCAACACTACTGGCTTATTTTGGGTACTTTTACAGGGAGGTGCACCGCCCATAACAGAAGTTTTGCTAAGTGCTGTAATTTAAAATATGACAAGAGACAGATTAGAATAAAGCAAACCTACACCTCCTGGCAGCCCTCTTACCATCACTTTTCCACTTTCCAAGCCGACCACTTGGCTGTATAGTGATACTTACCTGAAGGTGTTGAGGTGTTGAAGATTTTGGGACTGACTGGTGGACCAGCTCTGCTTCTTTGTCTCTCCTTGTGTCACCTGCTGCACAGCAGACGTCTCTCTTCATTATGGAGTGATTATTACTATGAGTCACATGATGAAGGATTATAGAAGTTGTTTCCACAACTCTGCGCATTACAGACCCTTTATCTCCTCTCTCACACAATACTCAACACACACACTGCTCGCTGTGTGTTTTGGAGAAAGGGAACACCTGCTTTTACTGGAGAAAAATTGGCACTTGATTCATTTTGACAGCCTCTCTGACATGGCTGCTCACTGGAATGCCTTCAGTGGGTACTCCAGATAAAATATAGAGTCACATAAAGGCAAAATTAGTAAGATGTTGTGTATTCTTTGAGACAAATCTTGTTACCACAGCTGACATGTTCGCTGGAGCTTTACCAAACTTTGTGTGGTTAATTTACCATTTACTAGATAGCAGGGTCAAAGGTCAAGGTCATACAGGGTGAGATTTAAGGCGGAGGCATACCAGAGAGTTCTATGGGTTTTTCATAATAGAAGGGTAGAGTGAGGCCCGCAGCCTTGGCTGATGACGCCAGGGTCACGGGCCCTGCGCAAGGACGACACGAATGGACGGGATACTAGTGGGTGGCGGTAATGCACTATTTTGTTGTTTGCCAACCGCCAATAAAAGAGAGTTCTATGCATTTCATTTACACAATATCACTGGTTCAATAGGATAATAATTTAACCACTTTATGTATGGCTGGTTTAGTAGTCCCTGTAGTGTAGTGATTTACACATTTGCTTAACTAGAAAGGCACTCATAGTGCAGACCTCTGCCAAGCAGCTCAAGCCTTTGATCTCTCTACGATTGCGTGCGTGCATGCACACACACACACACACACACACACACACACACACACACACACACCTTCTCGTAGTCACAATATGTGGGGACATCTCAAGGATTTCCACCAAGCAGCTTACACCTAAAACTAATACTCCTACATGTCTATGTCTATCACAGTGCCTTTGATGTCCAAGACATGATCAAAGGCACTGTGATGATCATGACTTTGATGTCCAACCTCCGTGGCGGGGGTGATATCAGTATTACTTCAATAGTTGTTGATTTCAGGACTTTTTGTTCAGCATGATCTCATCACCCGATTCTTCCCAAAATGTAATCACCTCTTCCTTTTATGAAGCCGAATCCATAAAAAAAACCAAAACAGCCAAATCCATTCATAACTTTTTGAGTTATCTTGCACACAAACAAACAAACAGACAAATGTCGATGAAAACATAACCTCCTCGGAGGAGGTAACAAGTGAAGCCCCTCTCATCATAGAGGGTTGTCTCTGGAAGGGCATCCAGCCTAAAACCTCTGCCAAATTTGAATTAATCTACTGTGCTGACCCCTCGGGGAGAATACAAGGGAACTGCTGAAGGTACATTTTAATGTACAGCGGTTTAGTGGTTCCCAACCCTTTCTCTGAAACATTAAATGATTTTACCTTTTAATGATTTTTTAATGAAATACATTTAGAGATGAAACCTCTGTGGTGGCACTGCAAACCGCTCACAGACATCTAAAGGGAAAGGCTATCCATACTTCAATCTTAAAATGAACCATTATGCTTTTCTCTGTTTTCTGTTGCACTGGTATGATGGTGGATGCTTGAATCAAACAGGATCAGAGTTTTGAAAACTGAGCTCAGCACATGTGGAAGTAATCCTAAAAGCTCTTAATGCTCCATTTCCAACAGCTTTTTTCTTTTTTTTTTTTTTTACTCTTGGCTCTTTCTTATGTCACAAATACAGAAGCTCCACCCACCTGCTGTTCAAAACTTTTATTTCAAGTGGGCAGCCCATCCAAAGAAAGTTGGCTTAAAGGGGGAGGAGCTAAAACAGAACATTTCAGGAGGAGAAGGCAAGACTAGTGTGTAAGATGGAGATTATTTTGAATCATGCCAAGCTACTTTATTAGTCTGAAAACAAAAATTTGGAAATTTAAATGAGCAAAATAGGCCTGCTTTAAAAATGTATTATTTGACAAGCTGATACATTTGTTTTAATCTAAAATCTTATTCAGTTAAATTAATTTAGAGGAGTTTTGAAATGTAGTGCAGGAGAATACTGCAATAAATAAAGATGTTCAGGTAAAGTAAAAAATGCTCAAGTACAGGACTTGAGTAAACATCCATTATATGGACAAAAGAAATAGGTCACCTTCACTTACAGGAGCTCTTGTGACATCCCATTCTAAATCCACATAAATCATTACGAGTTGGTCCCCTTTTGCAACTATAACAGCTTCCACTCTTCTGGGAAGGCTTTCTACAAGATTTTGAAGTGTGTCTGTATGAATTTTTCCATATTCATGCAGAAGATCATTTGTGAGGTCAAACAAGACACTGATTTGAACAAGAGGGTCATGGAAACCCATGCCATGAGGCTCCCAGTGCACACATTTTGCACTGTTGTTAATGCCAGAGGAAGTTTGGAACTCTGCAGTTGCTGAGTTAAAAGTGTCTGTTTTCTGTGTTATTTTTAATTTTCCAGCACACAAACAGACTCTGTTTAAATCCTATTAAATTATCTTCTAATGTAGGAGCACTGAAGATTTTTCTGGAAGAAGTGGAGGGGAACATTAAGAGAAAGAATGTAGGAGAATTTTTCTGTTGAAGCGTGGGTGTTTTGGTGGCTTAGAACCAGTCCACCAAAGGGTCTGTTCAAGCCCAGCGGATTGCTTTGCTGAGGAGGGCATATGTTTTCTTTTTGATTTGTACCAGGAAGCATTGTGTTGCAATCTGTTATGGATCATGAAGCTGGTAGCCCAAACTGTTAATTTCATCCAAACCAATGTTTTGAATCATACATTTTACAACCTTCTGACTGACAAAGACTTCACCCATGGTCTGCTCAGAAAATAAGGGACCACTTGATGATCACAGCATAGCACAAAGTCAGTTAAACTTGAGGGCTATTAATGTGTACAGTTAGAAAGAATAAACCGCTGTGAATTAATTTCACCTGCTTTAGTGCAAATGAAAGTGACAATGGAGAGGGAACAAGACGACAACCCCCAAAAAGGGAATGGTTTTGCAGGTGGTGGCAACAGACCATTACTCACTCCTTCTCTCTCCTGACTGTTTTTTTTTTAATCTTCTAGTTTTACTTTTTGTTAGTGTCCTTGTCACCACTGGTAGCATGAAATGGTACCTGCAGCCCATTCAAGCTGCACAGGTAGCCCAGCTCCTCCAGGATGGTGCATCCATACGTACTGTCGCAAGGTCTGCCGTGTCTCTCAGCTCAGTCTCAAGAATGTGGAGAAGGTACCACCAGATGGGCCACTACACGAGGAGAGCTGGACAGGGTCGTGGAAGGGCATCAAGCAAGCAGCAGGATCGGTATCTTCTTTGTGTGAGGAGGAACGGGAGGAGCACTGCCAGAGCCCAATAAAATGGCCTCCAGTGGGATTGTGATGTGCATCTTTCTGACCAGACTGTCAGAATCAGACTCCACGAGGGTCGCACGAGGTCCTGATGTCCTTTATTGGGACCTTTTCTCACAACCCAACACCGTGCAGCTCAACTGGCATTTGCAAGAAAGCACCAGAACTGGCAGGTCCGTCACTGTTGCAAAGGTCTTTTCACAGAGGAGAACAGGTTCACACTGAGCACATGTGACAGAGACCACGGTGTCTCCAGACTCTTTCACAGCTGTCACATGGGCTCAGCACCAAGTTTAACCTCCTTGCTGTTATGCTGTGATGATCGAGTGTTGCCTTGATTTTATTTTGAACAGAAAGAAAAAGAAAAGGAAAATGTTGGAGGTGTGATTTTGTTTTCGATAGGGTTGCTGCTCGTGCTCACTTGAGATCAATAAGGCTGTATGTGGCCCGCAAACTAAAATAACATGCTTTCATGAGACACGTGTCGCACCTTCTTTAGTAAAAAGCCAAAAAAGAAAAAAAACATGTGACAGCTGTGGACACGAGGAGAGTATTGGGCTCCATAGACTTTAATGCATTATATAACTCCTAAAGACTCATAAACTGTACATGTCATGATCATGAGCAAAGGTACAGTTGATCAATGTGCAATACTGAGCATTTTGAAATATGAATGGAGTTTGTTTTGTATACAATAGCAGAGATATAAATACAGTTGATGTCTATTGAACTGTTCTTTTTTAATCTTAATAACTCAAAAAGTATAAAAGTTATCAATAAGAAAAGTCGTAGCACCCATCTACAAAGAATCCCACACAGCTGACATTATCAATCATCATGGCAACATAAAAGCTGCTGGAGGACATCAGGTTTCCACTAACATTTCATTATATATGCAAATTTATATCTTTTTATGAAAATACCTTCATGAAATTAAGCATGGTTCAATATATGAACAGTATATGTGGCATAAATGGGTTTAGAGTTTCAAGAGCGAAAAAAGGCACAGAAGAAGAAGAAGTAAGCAAGAGGACATGAGTGCAATTTAGCGCTCACACCAAATAATTACAAGTCAACACTGACCTACTGTCAAACATCAGAGCGCTGAGGCAACAAGGCAGCTTACAGTCACATTTCTATATTCATATGCAAGCAAACAATCCTAGAATAGGACCGAAGGAAAAAAAAACACTTATCAGTTCCAGTTCAACTAACATAACTAAACCAAGTCATATGATGGACATGTTGGAGACTAGTGAAAGTCATGATCTGTTCCTTTCCAGTATTGTAGTGCTATTCTTTTAGCATTTGGAAGCATTTTGAACAGCTAAACAGTGGTCCAGCAGAAGATAATAATCATCCAGACATGAGCACACTCTGAATTATGAGCTGATCTTGATCAGCAAAGGGTAACTTATTTTTAACGTGTGCAGGAATTAGTGGGTGATGCTTTTATACAGCCCTGCAGCTGAGCACAGCGTCGTAAGGCGCTTCTTACAGTCTTAAGTGGGGTGGTGACGAGAGCGTTGGGGGTCCAACTGCTGGTGTCTGCTAAGCTTGAAAAGGAAGGTCAGTAATATGGGGTTTCTTGCTTGGATCATGCTGCATGTGGTTTGAAGAGAAGTCTATTCAAACAGGGATCGTTATGGACTTTAAATGCTAAAGTGACCAGAGGGGCTAAAAAGAGGGTCCCTAATCAAGCTGTGAGAGTCTGGGTGTATCTGTTAGGGCTGACCGAGGGAGCGCAAAGGTTAAGGCGTCTTCTCTTCTACTCCGTTTGTGGTGCCGGGGTCTCGTTGGCATTGTTGTCAGTGATCTTGTTTTCCAGCTCATCATCAGACAGGAGATCCAAAGAAGTTCCCTCTACCTGCAGCGGACGTCTGCCTGAGCGACTGGAGGAGAAGCTGATGGGGCCGCCACGCCTGCAGGAGGTAGAGGAGAGGAGGTGAAGGGACGGAACTGATGCCCAAGGCAGAAGAAAAAAAAGTCTGACACATTTAAAAGAAAATATTTGCTGCTCATTATACACCATCTGCTCTGAAAATGCATGTTTAAGACAGAACTAACTCCACTGTCATAGTTTTCTAAAGAAAGTGACAGACGAGTTTTCTCTCTGCACCGTACCTGAGGCGGTTCTTGAGCGTGTGGACCTCACGGCTCAGACCCTCGCTGGCCTCGGTTGCATCATCCAGCTCTCTCTGCAGCTTCCTGCGTGAAGCGTTGGCACGTGTGGCCTCTTCTTCAGCCTCCTCCAGCTGCCGCTTCAGCTGCTTCATGCGGGAGTTGGCCTTTTCCACCTTTACACACACACACACACACACACACACACACACGACA
>VUQH01080587.1:0-29012 GCA_015106775.1 Etroplus canarensis | reverse complement strand
ACACAGAGAATGGTTTGAATATCCCTTTCAATATTTGTGGGACAGGCTTCTTGCGGCAGTAGCAACAGACATACTTGTTCTTTAAACTGATCAGCATGGCGGCGCTCATCCTCCACCTGCATGCAGACTTCTTTCAGCTTCTTCTCGGTCCTTCTCACAATCTTGTTGGCTGCTGCTCGCTCCCTTTAGTGGAGAATAGGTTCGATAGTTTAAAGTTTTGTAACTGTTCGTCAATCTGAATATTCATTAGTTTAAGCAAGGAAAAAAGGTGTGCTAAGTTCTCACCTTGCCTCCTGCTCCAGCTGTTCTTCCAGTTGTGCTATCTTGGCCTCCAGGGCAGTGATGGAGGCCTTAAACCTGCTCTTCACAGAACCCTCCAGCTCGCCCAGCTTGGACCGCAGCTCCTTGTTTTGACGCTCTAGTTGCTGGCGAGCATTTTCACTTTTTTGGGCTGTGCTGCGCTCTGCACTCAGCTCTGTAGTCAGTGTGTCCACCTAAGGGATGGAGTGACAAAAATGGAGTAAAGATTTGTATTAGAGAAACAACAGAAAATCCAACAAGTCTGGGATTGTACTAGGAACAGTGTTTCATCTAGCTCCTCTCCTGTGGAACCAGCTTCCAGTCTCAATTCAAAGTGCTGACAGCCTCTCTGTTTTTTAGACCAGGCTTAAAACTTACCTTTTTAATAAAGCTTATACTTAACTCACTGAAACTACTTGTTTTAATCTGCTTGTTGTCTTTTACATATTTTAAAACCTTCCTCTTATTTGCCTTTTTACTTTACTAACGCTATTACTATTTTATTGGTATCTGTAAATTGGTTTTAGATGTGCTGTTAATCTTATTTTAATTTTTTTAATATATATATATTTTTTCTTTTCTCTAAATTTTTATATTTCGTTTTAATTTGTGTCCTTTTATTGCTCTGTTAAGCACAATGAGGGGCACATTGCTCAAAAAGTGCTACATAAATAAAGATTGATTGGTTTATTGACTGATTGATTGGTTGACTGATTTTCTTTACTTGTCCTGCCTCTGCTCTGTTTGTACTCTGCTCCCTGTATAGTGTAAAAGAGCAGAGGAGAGAAACTCTTATCTATAATAGAGAAACTCAATTTATAATTAGCAATTACTAGGGACCTGACTAATTAAAAACTCTTACAAATCGCAAGACACAGTTTTAGTCCAGTGAAGACAAAGATGAATAAAGATAATGAATAAACTCACAGTGCTTTACCATATTACACCATACCTGCATGGTTGTCTTTCTGAAGCGGTCATTGAGAAGCTCCATGTTGCCCTGCTCCTCTTCCAGCTCTTCCTCCAGCTGGGCGATACGAGCCTCCAGCCTCCTCTTCTCATCCATCAGGGCGGATCTGACACACGACAACAAAAATAAAGTGGAAATGAATAAATAAATGTAAGGGGGAATACAAAGGAGCAGCCGAAGGTAGATTCACTGCTGTTGAAATGTGACTACATCAATCACATATGTGTGCTCTTTTTAATGTACATATCATTTTTTCCTCAGGTTTTTTTTAAGAGGGCTAGATAACATACAACAAAAGATCATTATTCCAAAGTCAAGAAATTCCCAGATAAAATGAGGAAGAAAGCGGTTGGCAAAACATCAAATTGGAAATGGTTACAAAGGTACCCCTCAGGATCTGGGACTCCAACCATCTACAGTGGAGAATTTTGGAGAAATGGCGACTTGGAACACAAGTGAATCACCCCAAAAAAAAAAGTGCGTATGAAAGTCCTCATCATGCTGATGACTTATCTGTTAAGTTGTAAAAGCTGACATAAAGCATTTAAGGATCTGCGAGCCTCTATAACATCAGTAAATGTTGGTTACTCCACTATTCTGAACCTTAGGGCAAAAAATGGCATCCATAAGAGAACGGCAAAGTGAAAACCCAGAAGACTATTAAGGGTTATACACATTTTTAATCACCACAACTTAATGGCCCTCAGACTTTC
This sequence comes from Etroplus canarensis, assembly GCA_015106775.1. Lineage (NCBI taxonomy): Eukaryota > Metazoa > Chordata > Actinopteri > Cichliformes > Cichlidae > Etroplus > Etroplus canarensis. The sequence continues at coordinate 27,029 of VUQH01080587.1, read as the reverse complement.
TGGAAGAATGTTCCACAAACTGATGAGAGGACGGGTCCTGTGATAGCTGGCAAAAACAATACTGAAAAAGATAATTTAATCTACGGTCAAGCTTGAAAGTAGCCGTATCATGGTGTGTAATGTTTGCTGCGACTTGGCATTATTGAGGAAAACAGGAATTCTGCTTTCTAGCAGACAATTATGAAGAGCAATACTGGGTCATCAGTCTGTGACTTGAAGCTCTGGGTCAGCAAGACCCTGATCCTAACCACCAGGCTAAGCCTCTGAATGGATGAATAATGTGGTCGAGTGGGTGAGATTGACTTACTTCCCAGAGGTGCTGTTTGAGATTTCATCTTGCAGCTCGTCCCGTTCCTGCTCTGCATGGCGCCGACCTCTCTCAGATGCTGCCAAGTCCTGCAGAGCAGAAACAAAGACTATCAGCACTTCTTAGTGTACCATTCAGTACTCAGAGGGACTATTCAGTGGATAAATGCTGTTAACCGTAAAGCAACTCAACAACAAAATCTGAAAATCCAGCTGTTCTGACCTCATGTAGCTGCACAATCTCTGCCTCCAGACTCTTGAGTTTCTTCTCGTTTTCCTTAGATATGGCAAAAATATCGTCTCTGGAAGCTCGGGTGTCTTCCAGCTCCCTCTGGTAGTCTTTCATTTGGGCCTGAGGGAGACAACATAAAGGCATGAATGGAGAATACTGTGTGAATTGTAGCTGATGCAAACACATGAATAAAATCTCCACCTGTAACTTGCGCAGCTGTTTGATGGCTTCGTCTCGAGCCTTGTTGGCTCCTTCAATGTGACCCTCTATATCCTTCAGGTCCATCTCCAGCTTCTTTTTAGCAGCTACAGCCAAACCTCTCTGCTTCCTCTCATCTTCCAACTCTGCCTCCATTTCTCGCACCTAGAAGGAGGCATCACAAGTCAGTAGTGTGGAAAGTATGGAAAAATTACAGCACGGTTATCACTTGAATAATATGTTAAGTTTTAATTTGCACCTGCTTGATCAGCGCTCTCTTCTTCTCATCATTCTGGTCGTCGCGGCCCTGAAGATCTCTCTCATACTGGGCCTTCATGGCCTGCATGTTGACCTCCAGGCGCAGCTTAGCATCCTCTGTGGCCTGCAGCTCGTCCTCCAGCTCTTCCAGTTGAGTCTTCATCTCCTCCAGCTGCTGCTCTAGGGTGCGCTTCGACTTCTCCAGCTCGTGGACCTGATGTATATGTGTGAGTTATGGAAGAGAGGGTGAATGGAAAAAAGAAACAAACAAGGGAACGCAAAGTTAAAAGTTTCCCTCCTGAAAGATAAAGCACTGTCAGAGCATGATGTCACATACATTCTTGCCCACGTCGTCCTTTGAGCTCATAAGATCTTCCATTTCAGCACGGAGCTGCTTGTTAATCCTCTCCAGCTCCTCTTTGGCTTCCAGTGCCTCGTCCAGAGCTCTGGCCATGGACAGAGCTTTGGTCTCCTTCTCTCTGGCCTCAGCTTCAGCACGGTCACGCTCCTCAGCATAACGAGCTGAGATGCTTTTTTCCTCAGCCAGCATCTACAGAGGGATTTACAAATTGGTATTTTAAGAAATAGATGATTAAATAGTGAATTCTTTAATCTCTTAACTGTAAAACTAGATGATTATTGTGTACACGGACTCTTAGAATATGTCCACTGATGTGAGTTCTCACCTGGTCAAATTTCTTCTGTTTCTTCTCCAGGTTGGAGACGATCTGTCTCTGGTGATCCAAGTCTACAGTTAGATCATCCAGCTCTTGCTGCAGACGTGTCTTAGTCTTCTCCATCTTTTCAAAAGCAATGGTCTTCTCTTCCAAACGCTGACTGGCCAGTTCCAGGTCCTTCTGCAGCTTCTTCTTTGTCTCCTCCAGGCCCTCAATTGTTCCAACATCATCTTCAAGCTTCTTCTTGCTCTCTGACAGCTGTAAACACACAAACACAGAAATATTAATCTCACTAAAACTGAAAATAATATTTTTAAATCTTGTGCCCTACAACAGAGATCGCATGTCCTACCTGAGCCTGAAGGGTCAGCATTTGTTTCTCCAGATTTTTGCGCGCCTCCTCATCTTCCTCCTGCTGCTCCTGCAGAGCGTTTTTCTCCTCTTCCAGTTGGCGAATTCTGCTGCTAAGGTTTAGTTTCTGACGGGTCTCCTCCTGGAGTAGCTCCTAAACATAATGAATATAAGTCCAGTTATTTAACACTAGAACTGCCGAGGTCCCTTTGACTCCTTGGCAATTTTAAAATCCTGTAACTCTGTAAAAATAAAACCCCAACAGCTAATATTTTCCTGTTTTTTTCCTAAAATGGGTTTATGAATCATATAGTGAATTTTGGGTGTGTGGGGTAAAAAGAAAAAAAAATTACAACCACTTATACCTGCAACTGCCACAGGGGTCATTTTGACCCCCACAAAGTAAAATGCTGCCTTGCAACACCTATTGTTGATATTGTTGCTATGGGTTTTCCTTTTTTACTTTATTTTAGCGCAGCCATTATCACTATTATTTTGAACTTTTCCATAATGTTCTTCTTCTACACTGGGTAAATATATATGTTAATTTGTCTTTGTTGTACCCGATGTTTATTAGTGTATTCTAAAAATATTTTATCTTTATGATCTGTAATGAAATAACGCAGCCACAGGGGCCACATGCGAGTGTATGCCTAGATGAAAATTAATAAACAAACTTCCTCAACAAAGACACATTGCCATTTGCCATTGCTACTGCAGTTACACAAAGGGGCCAAAATGATCCCCCAGGTGGTTCTAGGTAGTTTGGATTGTAGGTGGTTCTAGTGTTAAAAAAGTGGTTTCACTTAAATGCTTTTGAAGATTAAAAGGGGAGTTATTATGCTTTATATTTTCAGGCCTCTATACAGTGGATGCTCATATTAGACATGGATTAAGTTTTAAGTAATCCTTAAAGCCAAAAGTTCAGGCTTCACACTGCTCTAAACACTTGGCTTCACACAGCTTTATCTCAGTTTTATGATATGGCCATCTCAAACATAAGCTGCGAGCAGAAGAAGACACACCTGCTGCTCAAACTTTCTGTTTGCGAATGGCAGCCAGTCAGAAGAAAGAAAGGAGCTAAAGGGTCTCATTTCAGAAAATGGATAAACTGAGGGGATGTACCAAGGTCAGGAATAAGTATAAATGACTTCGATTCATGCAAGACAAAACTAGTGGAGTCCACAAATACAAGTATGGAGCTGTAAATTATTGTAATAGGTCCCCTTTAACATCAGAGATGCTGCACATTACCTGTGTGTCTTGTAGTTGACTCTCAAGTCCAGCGACATCTTTGGCCAACTTGATTCCCTTCCTCTCTGCATCCTCCAGCATAGTAGACACATTGTCCAACTCAGTCTGTATGGAGAGGTTGATATCAGGTTATCTGTTTTAGTCTAATGATTTTATACAACATTTGAGTTAATAAAATCTCAAATATCTGTAAGTTTGTACCAGCAGTGCAGCATGGCATTAAATGAAACTGCAGTTGTGCAAAGACTGAACAGACACAAAAGAATTCTTCTAATGCTGACAGACTGCATATTGTTATTGAGACAAATTGTTGAAGAAATTAAACTGAACAGTAAAGACATGAAGTTAGACCAGTACTGAAGGAGGCTCCACGCTGCAGAAACTGTCTGTGAGCTTTTAGTTCGTGTACACTACTTTCAGGTCAATGTTAGAAAAATGTGTTGTTTTGAATTTACTAAACAAGTATTTTAGTACCTAAAATCCAAGAGCTACACCACATCTCCTCACCTGCAGTTTGTGTGAACGCTCAGCCAGTTCTCCTTTAGCCCTCTCTCCCTCAGTGACTCTGGCCATGAATTCTTGCAGTTGAGCCTCTAGCTTCTTCCTCTTGTGTTCGGACTCTGTTTTTGCTTGCTGCAGGCTCTTGACCTCGCTGGCCAGCTCCTTGTTGGCACTCTCTTGGCTCTGTTTGGTCTTTTCCAGGTTGGCTTTGAACTACATACAATCAACAACAAATGTTACTGTCATTAAATGATAGAGTAATACCTGACTTCTCTTAAATGGATCTGATAAATCTGTGATATTAGACTGTCGACTGTAAAAAGGTCTGTTACCCTCTTGGCCTGTTCGAGCTGCTCAGACAGCTCTTCCAAGACAGTGGCGTGCCTCTGTCGCATCTCCTGGATCTGAGCCTCATGGTTTTTAGTCTCCTCCTCAATGGCTTTCTTCAGCTCTGCAACCTCCTGTTCACGCTTGGTCCTACAGAGAACAATGATGGCTTCTTAAAGGTGTCCCACTGTTAAAGATATGGATGTGTCTAATGTAGTATATAGTACCTAAGCTCCTGCTGGGCTGCAGTTGTGTCAAGGGTGTCCTCCAGTTCAGTCTTGAGGGCCTCAAGCTCTTCACTCAAGTCCCTCTTGAGCTTCTCAGCCTTGTTCCTGGCCTGTTTCTCAGACTCAAGGTCCTCCTGCAGTTCAGAGAGCTGGGCCTGCAGCTCCCTAACCTGCTTCAGAGCATTGTTCTTCTGGCTAACCTCTTCTTCACCCCTGTTGAGGACATTAGAGAACATGAAATAAAACCTTTGATGGAGAGCAGTTGCAACATTGTGACTATAACAAATGAAGAAACTTAATGCAACTAGAGATACACTAAATGAACAAAAGTAGTGGAAAACCTACACATCACACCTACAGGAGCTTTTATGACATCTCATTATAAAAGCATAGGCATTAATATAGAGCTGGTTCCACTTTTGCAGCTATCACAGCTTCCACTCTTCTGGGAAGGCTTTATGTGAGATTTTGGAGCGTGTCTGTGGGAATTTTTGCACATTTATCCAGAAGAGGATTTGTGAGGTCAGGGATGTTGGATGAGAGGGCATGGCTCATAGTCTCTATTCTAGTTCATCTAGTTCATTCAATGTGTTAGATGGGGCTACAGTTAGGGCTTTGTGGGATCAGTCAAGTTCTTCCACACACATTCTCCTTCACAAGAACTAAGATGCCCAGGCCAACCCCAGAACAACAACCCCGTAGAATTATCCACCAAACTTTACGGTTGGCACAATACAGTCAAGCAGATAATGTTCTCTTAGCAATTGCCAACCCCAGACTCGTCCATCAAACTGCCAGATAGAGTAGTGTGATTCATCACTCCACAGAACATATCTCCACTGCTCCAGAGTCCAGTGGCTACATGCTTTACACCACTCCATCCAATGCCTGGTATTGGACCTGGTGATGTAAAGTTTGTGTCCAGCTGCTTGACAATGGAAATCAAAATCTGAATCAAATCAGAATTCTGACTCTGATTCAGGACTCTGCGATCTTGCTCTGTAATTTTACAGAGTTGCTGTGGTTCGTAAACACTTCCACTTTGCAATAATATCACTTACAGTCGATTGTGAAATATCTAGGAGTGAAGCAATTTTGCAAACTGACTCATTGCAATGGTGACATGCTATTACACTACTACAATGGAATTCATTAAGCTCTTGAGAGCAACTTATTCTTTCACAAATCTTTAGAGTCCCCTGTAGCGTAGTGGTTGCACATTCACCTTACAAGCGAAAGGTCCCTGGTTTAATTCTAGGTGGGAACACAAGCCCCTCTCACCATGGAGGGTTGAGGAAGGGCATCTGGTGTAAAATCTCTGCCAAATTACCAATGCGGATTAATTCGCTGAGGTGACTACAAGGGAGCAGCTGAAAAGTAAATTTTTTCACAAATGTTTGTAAATCCAGACTGCATAGCTGGGTGTGTGATTTTCTACACCTTTGACAAGGGGCATAAATAAAACACCTAAATTTAGTGATCAAGAGGTGTGACCCAGTTCTTTTGTCCATATAATGTACATGACAACCTCAATGTTCTACTAAAAATTAGATGCAGCTTCAGTATTGCTACTACTAATCATTCATTTTTCATATGAAGCTTGTCAAAAATATATCTTGAATAATTTTAGTGCCTATTCTCCACTACTTCTGCCTGTACATCAAAATGCCGTGTTTATATTTCTTAAAAACCTTAACAATAAATATAAACACCCATTGATTGAACTTGTGCTGTTGTGCAAAGTCTCCAGTGGGTGGCAGCAAAGGCAGAATCACTGGTAAATCATAATTAAAAGAGAGGTATGAAGAGTTCTCTCACACTTACAAATAACCAATATTACCTCACAAATAACAACTGTGAGGTCACACACTCCAAACACATTCCAATGCTGTGAGAGGTAGTTAATAAACAGCAGCTGGCACCAGGTCACAAAGTAAAACGACAAAAAGTGAATTCTCAGCCTTTTTTTTTTTCCCCAAGACCATAAGATCCCTGCCATACATGTGTTTCCAGTGTTGGCAGTCTAATAAAACGGTTGGTGTGAATGTTTCCAGTGTTGACTGCTCTGTAGAGCTATGCAACACTTATGTCACACTGACTCACATCACCGGGCAGAATCTCTATGACTTTAAAACCCATATTTAGCTCAAACAGTTGGTTGAACTGATTTCATCAGTACTTATTATTCTCCTCTGTAGTTCCTACCTCGTCTGCATCATCTGCTGCTCCTCTTCCTTCTTGCCCAGCTGCACTTTAAGCTCCTCTATCTGGGACTGTAGCTCTGATATCTGGTCCTGGAAGTCAGATGTCTCCCCATCCAGCTTCCTCTTAGCCTTCTCTAGCTCCTGCCGTGTCTTCTCCTCTTTCTTCAGTCGCTCTAATAACGAAGCAGATGAAACATTTATTTAATGCAAGACAGTTCTTTCAATTGCAGTGTAGTAGAAGTTATAGTTTTTTTACCCCACTCTGCTATTCTATGAATGTCATAATTAACTTGTTTACCCTCCAGGTCGACCATCATCATCTCCTGCTTGTTTTTGACCTTGCCCAGGTTCTTGGCCTTCTCTTCCTCTTCAGCAAGCATTGAGGTCATCTCATTAATTCTGTCCTCAAGCAGCTTCTTTTCCTGAAAATGAAAGACATGCAGACAAGTTAGCGCACAGCTAGCCTTAGCTCAAACTCGCATTCAACACCCGTTGCCATCCAAAGCCCAGAAGACTTCCAGAACCTTCACCCTCTCACCTTGTGGAACTTGGAATTCTGGTCCTCTAGTAGCAAAATGTCCTCTTCATATTTCTTCATTTTAGCCTCGGCTGTTACTTTCTCCAGCTGCAGCTTCTGTCTGGCAGCCTCCTCCTCATCCAACTGTTCTTCCAGGTCCTACACACAGCAGCAAACATAGTGAGCAAACATAAGCCTGTATGATAGATTTTCTCCTTGCATAAATGCTCCTCAGACCCACCTGGATGTGGGACTGCATCTTCTTTTTCTCATTCTGCAGGCCTTGGGTCCTCTCTTCTTCTTCCTCCAGCCTGGACTCCAAGTCATGCAGGATCTCCTCCAGCTCTTGCTTTTTGGAAGCAAGGCGAGCTCTCATCTCCTCAGCCTCTGCAAACAGCTCTGTCTCCGCTTGGAGCTGCTCCGCTAGGATGTTCTTCTCTTCCATGAGCTACACATCAATAATGTTAATGCCTCAATTATGCATCTTAAAGAGGTCATTTGTTATAGTTTGAAACTATTGCTTTCATTTTAACTAACCTGCTGATGTTTCCTCTCCATCTCCACCAGCTGTCCCTCCACCTTCACCTGCTTCTCCTTCACTTTGACCAGCTCCTCATCCTTAGCTTGCATCTCCTCTTCCTGTCTGGTCACCTGCAGCAGGGGCTTCACCTGCAGGTACAAATGAACACACACTTAGCAGTCACAGGTGGAGGACCTCACCTCTTGGACAAGAGTGATACTGACTGTATCGGTACTGAAAAATGAGAATTACACACCTTAGTGAAGAGTCTCCACCACTGCCAATGACGCAGCTTCAAGTAAGCGGCGCAGTTTCTCTGGAGAACCTTTAAGGCGCTGAGCTGCTGTTGCTTCTTAGCAAAGGCCCTGAAGCAAACAGAGAAGAACAGAACAGAGAACAAGCGAGACAATAGTAACATTTGTGTGACCAAACATATAGAAACAACTCTGTTTCTGCTGGGGTTTCAGCATTTTTCAAACGCAGGCAGCAATGATAAAATAGACCCTTACTTGCGTGCCAGATATCCTCGGCAGACAGCCTGGAAGTAAATGATGATGTCGGTGATTTTCAGGTCCCTCTCTTCCTCTAAGTGGGCCAGGACTCCAGCCCTGAAGAAGATCTTACTCTGACCGATTCGGAAAAGGTTGCAATCCAGCTCCAGGGCTTGAATCTACAGAAAAGGAGAGGAGTGAAGATGTAGATGAAATGGAAGTTATACAGTTTTTGATTTAAATATATTTCTTTTAATAACAAAGTGCCTTTTAATTTGAAGATTGTTGCTTGTAAAAAGAAATTTTATTAATTTGAATTGGTCTTTACCATTCTCTCACAGGCCTGCTTGCCATCCATGAAGCCCTTGGGAATGGCATTAGGGGTGAGGATCTCATACCTTGACACAAAACAGAAAAAACCAAGCACTGTCAGGACAGGGTCACGAAGATGGTATCAAATTGGCTTGGCTCATAATTAGGGCTGTCACATGATTAAAATTTTTAATCAGATTTAGATGACTCCTGATTAATACCCATTCCTTATTAAATGTGTTTCATTTTGTGGGGGCAAAAAGACTCATGACAGAAGGTGATATATACACTTAACATGTGGTTTATTTAAACTAAAGAACAGATTTGGTGTCCAGATTGCAAAATAAAAATAAAAAATAAATAAATAAAACACACCAACCACATTTTTTCTTTTTAAAAATTAAAGAAATATTCATATTAATGTGGTCCTCTTACTCATATTTTAGCCAGCTGCTTAGACAGACTAACTTGTTTACATTATTGGAGTAGAGCTGAACAGCTGACTCTTCTGCCTTTAAAAAAAAAAAAGAAACTTCCCATCGAAAGGGCCAATAAGATCGATCTTGATCGAGTTGATTCTGCCGGCAGATAGCGTTGGAGTACCAATCCACATCAGTGAGTGGAATTATGGGATTTTGAGTCATTGTGCAGTGCACATGCGTTAATTGCTTTAAAATTTCTAATCAAATTAATCATGCAAATGAAATCTGGATTAACGCATTAATTTTGACAGCTCTACTCATAATTTAAAAGAAGAGAGAAAGAAACATGTGACTGATGTTTCTGTTTCCTGACTGTCAAGTAGAAACTTTAGACATCAAATAATTTTGCAAAGAGGACGATAGATAGATAGATAGATAGATAGATAGATCAAAGAAGATAATTAAAACAAAACTTTTATTTACAGAGTGTAAACCACTGGGCTTCTGAGAGCCATATGTAATGTCATGTAGTATAAAATTAGAAATTCTTTTTATTTTATTTTATTCTGTTGATTAGTTTTCCATCCATTTTCTTAATTACTTGTCCAGTTCAGAGTCACAGGGTAGAGTGGAGACAGCTGTCATAAGGTGAGAGGCAGAATACTACACCACTGTGCCGCCCATATTACAAAAATAAACCATTAATGATGATTGCACAGTGGTTAGCACAGCAAGAGGTTCCTGGTTCAAACCCACCGGCTGGCTGGGACCCTTCTGTGTGGAGTTTGCATATTTTCCCTGTTGCTGCATGGGTTTTCTCTGAGTACTCTGGGTTCTTCCCACAGTTCAAAAACATGCATGTTATGTTAAGTGGTGTTTCTAAATAGATGTGAATGTGAATGTGAATGATTTTCTGTCCCTCTGAGCTGGCCCAGTGATACACTGGCAAACTGTCCAAGCTGTACCTTACCTCTAGCCCAGTGACAGCTGATATAGACTCTAGCCCACCCCCAAAACCTTAGCAGGAAACTCAAAGAGGAAAACCTCAGTCAGAAGTAAAAAAAATTACCTCTGTCTGAACTCCTGGAAGACGATGCGGTTGGGGAAGCCCTGTCTGCAGATACGGATCCCTTCAAGCACACCATTACACCTCAGCTGGTCCAGAACCAGGTGGGGGTCCAGTTTACCAGCCTGGCAAAGGAGGAAGAAGGAAAAAATTAGACCAAGAGAAACATCATGATCTGTGAGTTCAGTTCCAGTATAATTACATTTTTAAAATTTGGATTGAACTAAAATCTGCTTCCATGACACTGCAGTGCATCTGTACTCCTCTTTAGCCAAAAGTATCAGTGATTGTTGCTATTGCTTGAAGTCACTACGACCAATGCATGTCATCCAACCCTAATGTTAGTATAAATGAGTGAAGACGTTAACAATGCCACAAAATTCATACACTTGGTGGTAATGATGCACAATGAAAACAAGATGAGCCAAAGTGATGAGCTGTAGGTCAGATCTTGAGACTTACCCGTTTTTCATGGTTGGGGATGATGCAGCGGACAAAGTTGGGATTGGTGTTCCTCAGTGTGGCCATCAGCTTAGACAGCTGCTCCTTGTACAGCTGTCCCACAGTACGGAACATGCCCTTCTTGGTTTTGTAGGCAGCCCCAAACGCTGTCTCGTTCATGCCTGCAACCTGGTCCAGACCCACTATCCGGTCAACTGGCGATTACAAATCAGATGAAAAGGAATATGGATAACGGCATTAATGGAGGAATACACATGTAATTGATCAGATTATTTTAATGCTGAGCATCTTGACAGATACACTGTGCTTTTTACATGAATGTAGAAAAGAGAAAAGCCAGCAGAGCCTTTTATGCGTTTAAATCGACTGAAATGTTCATCGGGAAATGCTGATAATAAAGAGTTGATGTCTTCAGCTCAGCAGGGTTTGCTCTTTTCTGTTTTTATTACAAAGCGTGAAGACAGACAATATCACACTAGCTGTGAGTGAAGACCATCTCCATTAGCCTGCTGCTTGACAGTCCATTACTCTTGAATCCTGGATGTACCTTATTAAATCCACCAAGCAGCAGTAATATACTTTACACATCTATGATACAAAACTCTTCTTTTAAATATCATAGACATATTAGAAAAGGGGTAAAGAAAGAAGTCATCTCTTTTTTATGCTAACCATGAGATTAAATTGAAATTAATCAAATGGTAAACATGCAGCAAACCCACTAAATAACAGCAACTAACATTAATAGCCCAGCATTTCTATCTTATTAGCTCCAGCTATGAATGTCTTAAGAAAATATATTACCAAAATGACACAACCAAATAGCCTGCTTTAGGCATATCTTTGTAATTTTAGCAAACCTTGATCATATATGACACACTTTATTACATTGTGATACTGTATTGATATCTAATACATATAAGGAAATTGAAAAGAAAAACAAACTAAAATGAGCCCAGGTATATCAAGTTTAATATTACTCTCTGATAAACATTTTGAGCTTGAACGTGTTGAATGTACTTCCTTCCTCATGAGACATTTACTTACGAGCAGTTTAAGTTTTTCCTGCCTTTGCTATCACATTAAGGTATATCAGAGTGGGTCAATAGTGTGAAACCACTGTCAGATGACCATATATCATTGTGTGCACATACACACATTATCTTGTGCACAGGACAATCAAAAGTTGCATGAAATCTTAGAAACAGAATCTTTTACATTTTTAAATAAAAGCTTCAAATGTGGTCATTTCAAGACAGAGGCAAAAAAGACAGCAGTGCAGCTGATAAAAAAATGCATCACACCACTAAAAATCCTCTTTCAGCTGCTCCCATTAGGGGTCGCTACAGTGGACCATCTGCCTCCATCTCAGCCTATCCTTTGCATCCTCTTACCTCACACCAGCTCCAGCTTCAACATCCTTAGTCCAATATATCCACTATCCTTCCTCTGAACATGTCCAAACCATCTCAATCTTTTCTCTCTGACTTTATTTGCAAACTTCTCAACCTGAATTGTCCCGCTGATGGACTCATTTCTAATCCTGTCCATCCCAGTCACTCCCAGCAAAAATTTAAGCACCTTCAACTCTGCAACCTCCTGCGCCACCTCCTGTTGTTTTTGTCAGTATCACCGTCTCCAAACCATACACCATAGCAGGTCTCACTACCGTCTTGTAAATCTTCCCTTTCACTCTTGCTGCTATCCTTCTATCACAAATCACCCCTGAAACCCATCTCCACCCACTTCACCCCACCTGCAGTCTCTTCTTCACCTCTCTTGTGCTCTATTCACTGTTTTGGATTGCTGATCCCAGGCATTTAATTTCATCCATCTTCACTAGCTCTACTCCTTGCATCTTCATCATTCCACCTGCTTCCCTCCGATTTGCACACATGTACTCTGTCTTGCTTCTACTGACTTTCATTTCTCTTTTCTCCAGTGAATACCTCCACCTCTCCAGGCTCTCTTCCACTTGCTCTATGCTCTCACTGCAGATAACAATGTCATCTGCAAACATCATAGTCCACGGAGACACCTGCCTGACCTCATCTGTCAATGTGTCCATCACCATTACAAACAAGACGGGGCTTAAAGCCAATCCCTGATGTAATCCTACTCTCACCTTGAACCCATTTGTCACTCCTACTGCACACTTCACCACTGTCTTTCTGTCCTTATACATTTCCCGCACCACCCTCATGTACTTCTCTGCCACATCAGACTTCTTCATACAGTACCACAGTTCCTCTCTTAGCCTCAGGGCAACTCCTTCTGAACTTCACTATACTTCTTCATCAGTACCCTCAAAGCAAATATTGCATCTCAGCAAGAAGCCATACTGCTCATCACCTCTCTTAACCTAGCTTCAACAAATCTTTCCCATATCTTCATGGTATGGCTCAGCTTGATCCCTCTGTAGTCACTACAGCTCTGAACATCACCCTTAATCTTGAAAAATGGTATGAGTGCGCTTCTCCTTTCCTCAGGCTTCTTCTTGCTTTCCAAGATCATGTTAAAGAATCTGGTTATAAGTCCACTGCCCTCTCTCCTAGTCATCTCCACATTGCCACAGGTATTTCATCTTGAGTGAATATAGAGGGCATTTCTCCTTTCAAAGCTTTAACAATGCCTCTGAATATGCACCCCATTCAGTGATTATTTTTTGAAGATGATATTGATCATATTGTACCAAAACCTGAATCACATTTAAAATGCATCCATCTGACCTGGTATATTCTCAGTGATGGAATTTAGTGTCTCAGATTTTTAGCCTATTGAAAAGAAACCTGTTTTTAATTGTATGATTTCTCACAACAAAAGGAACTCCTTACCTGGCTTGACATTTGAGCAGTCATCGTAGGAATAATTAAAGTGCCAGTAAACCACCAGCATCAACAGGGGACGGAAAATTTTAAGTATCAGAGGTTTTTAAAAGCCATGCGAAGCCAGAGAAAAGCTTTTAGACAGGGACACAGTGCAGTCATGACAGTACAGAAAACCAATGAGACTGCCGGTGCAGAACATGAGAATCAGCCAGTGGTACACATAGGTTAAAGTGTGACTATCATTCACCTGGAGCTTCATGGAGCCCAGACACATTGTCATAGAAAGAGGCTCTCTGAAACGTCTGAATGTCTACAGCAACAGAGACACAGATAAAGAAAGAAGACAGGAGAGTGAGGAGAAAAAGAAAGCAGGCATGCAAACTCGCACGCACACATTGTTCAAACTCACAAACATACAAAGTTTCACAGCATAGATTAGCTGTTAGTAAAGACAACAAATCAGTAAATATGGAATACTACAGCACGTATTATTGAGCTTCTCATTAATCAGTCAAGAGATTAGCACAGAAAGTGTTATGTAACTGCTTTGCTTTCCATTTGACCCATCTATGATTCCATTAAATCTGAATAATAATTATTAGGGCCACAGTTACCACCTGAAACATTAACAGGGTATTTACTGGTGTGGGATATGCAGTATTAGCAATAAATGTGACATTCAGCTCTGAAAGACGAGTGTATTGGCTGCATTTTAATTCACTTATGCTTCATGTTTTTGCTACAAAAACCCATCCCCGCATTAGGAAAATCATACAGTACATTGCTAGCCTCGACAAGAAATGTAAGAGGAAAAAGTGTATTTCCCTTCATTAAATATGACATTCACTGAGTTATAATATGTCACATTAAAAGTCATGGCATGATGTAACTTCCATCTGGACTGATGCTGAAAAATGCAGAAACATAACAAATAAATACATTTTCTTCAGATGAAAACATAATGACCTTTTACAGTAGAAGACAAATCGTTAAACCACTTACCATCTTTCCAGAGCTCAGCCACAAACTTGTCAGTTGACTGGTGGAGCAGCGTGGCTACATTGTCATTCAGAGGATCCATGTTCTTCATAAGCCATTCATCAGCTTTATAGTCCACCTGAGGAAACACAAGGATCAGCATTACTTTAACACAAAAAATGCTTTAATGTGTTTCCATCCATCCATCCATCCATCCATCCATCCATCCATCCATCCATCCATCCATCCACTAATCTGTGTCCAGGTTGTGGGGGTAGCAGAGACGCCCAGACCTCCCTTTCCCTGGCCATCTTCTCCAACCTCTTCTTGAGGGACACCAAGACATTCTCAAGCAGGCAGAGATGTAATCTTTCCAGCATATCCTGGGTCTGCCCTGGGGCCTTCTCCCAGTAGGACATGCCTGAAACTTATCAACTAGGAGGTGCCTAGGAGGCAGCCCAATCAGATGCCTGAACCACCTCACTGGCTTCTTTGGATTTGGAGGAGTAGTGGCTAGACTCTGAGCTTCTCATGAATGACTGAGGTCCTCACCCTATCTCTAAAGGAGAGCTCAGACACCCTTTGAAGAAAGCTCATTTGAACCGCTTGTATCAATCTCATTCTTTCAGTCACTCGTGACCACAGGTGAGGGCAGGAACATCACTCGACCTGTAAACTGACAGTTTTGCTTTCACGTTCTGCTCTCTCTTCACCATAACAGATCAGTACAGCATCTGCATCACTGCAGAGACCTCACTAATTCATCTGTTGATCACAGACTTCACTCTCCCCTCGATTACGAACAAGCCCATTACTAAAACTCCACTTTGGGCAGCAACTTGGTCCCAGTCTGGAATGGGAATACCACCCTTCTCCTGCTGAGTACCATGGCCTTACATTTGGAGGTGCTAATTCTCATCCCAGCTGCTTCACACTCAGCTGCAAACTGCTCCAAGTGCAAGCTGAAGATCATCACTCAAGTAATTCTGAGGCCACTGAACCCTCCACCCTCCATCCGCCACCACTTGGCTGCACCTAGAAATTTTGTCCATAAAGATCACACACAAAATTGTGATAAAGGGCAGTGTTGGCGGAGTCCAAAAACCACTGAGAATGAGTCTGACTTATAGCCAGCAATGCGAATCAAGCCCTCACTACAGTTTACAGGGAATGGACAGCCTGCAACAGCCTAATAGCCCATACTCCTGAAGCATCCTCCACAGGACACCTGAATGGATGCGGTCAAATGCCTTCTCCAAGTCTACAAAACACATGTAGAATGGTCGGGCAAACTCCCAGGCACCCTCAAATATTCTTGAGAGGATGAAGAGCTGGTCCAGTGTTCAATGACCAGGATGAAAACTGCATTGTTCTGAGCTTCAACTAATGGACAGGCTCTCCATACATCTCAAACTTCAAGAGAAAGCATGTAATTAAAAAATGACAACAAAAAGAAAAATTAGAATAAGGGCTGTGATCTTCACTTTAAACCTCTTTTATAAACTCGTTGCGCAAAATTTGGCAACGAATTTGGCAGCTGAAAAACAAAACAACCATGTACTAAATCAGATTTCATTAATGCAAATTTGGCTACATGCTATTCATCCTCTTTCCTGTGTTTTATGTAATACCCCAGAGCTGAAATAACTAAAGGCTTTCAAAATTCAGCCTCAGAGGATTGGTTTCCCGTCTCTGATTAACTGCCTCTGCTCTGTTACTTCACCTGTCTGAAATCTTTAGTGACAGGGAGATCTGGCACTGAACCTGTTCCCAAATTCCACACAGCAGTTGTTTTAACTTACAGGCAGCACCAGATGTGCTGTGTAAGTCTATCTCAGACCATATAGTGATCATTCATATACTGATATGATACAGTATATGACAAGAAAGCACCTCCAGTACTAAAAATAAGGGTTTCATATTACTTACATATTGTATTTGAGTGGCAGCACAGTGAACCACAGTGTGTTAGGTTGGGTTTAGTCGGTGAAACATGATAATAACTTGTATGTGTTTTCCAGATATTTGAATAGTGCTGGATTAGAGCAGAACATAACAAGTAAATTACACGCTGGACAACCTGAGATGAAGAATTCAAGAGCTGCATATGGGTTTGATCAAAATCCTGAAAGAGCAAACTCACTATGGTTGTACTTATTTTCCTCTTTGATATCTCTCTGTCATGCTGGATTAATTTGGTTCAAATTTAATGTTTGATCCAGTTTTGTGAGCTGGCTGAATCCACAGTTTTCACCTCTTTGTCAAGATAAGAACCAGATCTAGGAGTGATGTTAAAAGAGAGCTGGTTGATAGTTTTCACTGTGCATGTAAAAATATGCACAATACAGAAAAAAAGACTCAGGTAAATAATAATTAAACCATCACTCTAGTGGTAATATCAGATGTCATGCTACAACTGACAAGTGCCTCCTCTGGAATGCAGTGGATGATCTTTTTCTTCTTACAGATGGCAGAATACCCCATAAAGGTGAAAGTTGAAAATCTCAGTTATGCAACCACAAGACATCAGGGACCCACTCTCACACCAATGTGAACCAGATGTGAAGTTCCAGCAGCAGCACAACAACTGGGCTATTGTTTTTTTGCAATGACCTGGTTAAACTACGCCATCACAGGTCTGTGCCACAGAGAAAAGTAACAAACTTTTAGCATAAGGAATGCAAGAATATGAGGTTATAAAGGAGACACAGATAATTGCCTCTATTTTAATTTTTTCTTCTAAAAATAGAAGAATACATTCTTAACCCAGTCTGATATACACACCCTGCCTGCATAATGGATGATGCAGAAGTCAGCTTTGTCTTTGAGTTGACGTGGCTTCTGAAACTTGGTATGTGTGCCCAGCTCCTGCAGCACTTTGTCTACAAACGTCTTGTCTGTGGCCTTGGGAAACCAGCACTCCTCATCCAGCAAAGCAAGAATGCCAGGCGGGTTATTCTGAAAAGACATATTTCATAAATTACAGTATACTTAAAAGCAGACACATATACAGAGACACATGCACAGAGAGCGCACTGACAGGTCTCTCGATGAGATCGATGCAGGGCTGCAGGTCGAGGCCGAAGTCGATGAAGCTCCACTCGATGCCCTCCCTCTGGTACTCCTCCTGCTCCAGGATGAACATGGTGTGGTTGAAGAGCTGTTGCAGCTTCTCGTTGGTGTAGTTGATGCACAGCTGCTCAAATGAGTTCAGCTGGGAGGAAAGTGAAAAGCAGAAGTGAATTTAGTTATGTGAAATGTTTCTTGGGGATCATTATTTTAAATGTGGTTGATTTTTTTTCACTTATATCATCAGATAAAGCATAAGCACCTCAAAGATCTCAAAGCCAGCGATATCCAGGATACCAATGAAAGATGCCCCCTGTCGTTTGGTCCTGTCCAGCGCCTTGTTGATGCGGTGAACCAGCCAGCGGAACAGTCGCTCATACGTCGCCTTGGCCAAAGCTTCGACAGCAAAGTCAGCCTGAGATAAAACAAAGAGAGCAGAACAATGTGGAGAGTAACATATATAGATCATGACCAAGACAGACATTGTGTTATTGTTACAGTCTGGACTGTTGTAGCATGACGCCACACCTAGGACAAATAATTAGCCAGATGGTGGAGGTGACCTGTTCAAACATGTGTTTTGAATCTGAAAAAATGAAGTGTAGCATTAGCACTCAGGGAACTAAATTTTTCAAATTCAAGTTAAACAGCAACAACAAAAACATGGAACACAAGCATAACTTCTGTGAAACAATTTGTTTATTAATGTCTAAGGTGAGCAACCTACAGTTAAATTAAAATAACTGATAATTGATTTGGATATTTTTAAATCAAAAATGTAAATTATTTCCAGACTCCAGATTCTAGTTGAGTTTTTGATGCTGCTGATCAAACAATAAAAGCCATTTGAAGAATTCAAACATTTAAAAAAAATTTGCTACTATTTTTTGACATTTCTTAAAATAATGTGCAGGCTTGGTCACTCTGACAGCGTTACACTGGTTTTACAGTTTCCACACCTGGAAGTATGCAAGGGTGTACTCAGGACCGAGTGACATAAATGGTGCCATCCAATTTGTTTAGGCCTAGCAATTTCACCTGTATCCTATATGGCAAAAGCTACACATACATCCTCCAGGTGGACTTTCTGCAGCTGTCTGCAAGCAAGTATAATCCCAGACCTTGATCCACTTTACCTGTTCTTTGGTCTGTGCCTTCTGCACATAATCTCGTCCCACTTTGATTCTCGGGGTGAGGATAGCTCTGGTAAACTCCATAACATTCATTCCAAGCAAGTGGCAGAGCTTCTGTGCCGCTGGGAGAAGTAAGAGGAACAAATTATGTCATTATATTCATATACAATAGACCTACAAAACTACTGCATTTAACATTTTTGTAACATAAAGTCATACTTGTAACTATCTTATGGGAGTTGTGGAGGGTTGTAGCCTGTCATAGGTCAAGAGGCGTGGTATACCCTGGTCAGTCTGACAGTCTATTAAAGACAACCATTCACACTTAAATTCACACCTATGGCCAATTTAGAATCACCAGTTAACTAACATGTATGTCCTTCCCTCATGCAGACCCAGGGAGAACATGAAAACTCCACAAGGAATGGTGCCAGCCAGCAGATGGATTCAAATGCAGAACCTTCTTGCTGTGAGGCAGCAGTGCTAACTGCTGTACCACTGTGTTGTCCTTGGTAGGTGGTTAAAAAATGGACAGCTGAAACTAGCCTACACATCTAAGTTTGGCGCTGTGTTCAGATAATGCATTCTGAAAGCAGAGGTGCTTTTCACAATACAGGAAATAAGATGTTACTCAAATTTTGAATAATCTGGCTACATTGAGGAAGTGAGTGACACGCATGAGGAGAGTTGCGTGTGTCCTTTGACTGGATGTACCTGTAGAGAGCTTACCTGTGTTCTCAGGCATGGAAGCTTGATCAGTGTTTCTTTCCTTTTTAAACACAATATTGCCAAACTGAAGCACTGCAGAGACCACCTTCAACATGCCTGGCAAGAACAGGAGGAAATAAAACTTCACTGATCCCAGAGGGAATTAGGTAATGCCAGAGCAAAAAACAGGAAAGGAGAAGGAGGGTATACTATGTTTCGGAGCACAGCTGGAAGAACTACTCACAGACAATCTCATCGTGGGTGAAGCTCATGATGTGCATGGCCTCCATTGTCTCCTTGAAATTCTCATTGTCCTGTTGGCCCGGGATGGGAATGTTACCATTTGACAAGAAACGGTAGTTGTTAAAGCCTTCGAGGAGCAGGTCCGCTTAAAAAGGAAATGAAAAACAGATGCTTTTAATACTTTATATCTTTATTTGAAATTAAATATAATTCCATTTTCATGAAGGCAGTTTTGATCAACATCCATTTTTAAACTTTGTTTTTGTTGTTTGTTTGCTAATTAAATTGCATGTTGAAATTGTGTGCATCCCTGTGGACCATGAAAGGCTTTTATTTTGTCCTCAAAGGTAACAATTTAAAGTTTAAACTTCATTTATACTGCTTGGTATCCAGAAAATGCTCAAAAACAGTCAGGTATGTGTAAGCCTTTACATCCATTTTCAGTAAAGATAATTTCATCAAGGCACAGAGCATACAGTAAAAGTGATGGAGGGACTGAGTACGCTGGAGAAATATGTTGTAAAGTGTGGACTTGTTAGAGTCTAAAATCATCTCTATCATTGGTAAATAATGTGCTAACAGTGTATTTGTAAATTAAAAGTTAACTAGATTTGCTTGCTCAGTTCCCTCCCTGAAGCAAATCAACACAAATGTGAACTTTCACGGTCAATGCAACAATACTTTTCTTAACCACATAGCTGCTTATATCAGTGCACAGGTACTCACTTCGAAGATGCTCTCCAGCCCCAGCCAGCAGGCGGTAGAAAATGTGGAAGGTCCTCTCATCTTTGGCCTGTCTAATGGCTCTCGACTTCTCCAGAAGATCTGAGAGCAAAAGTTAAGGACTAACAGGGCAATCACAAGGTTTACACTTATTTTCTGAAAGTTGCAATACAGATCAGTACCTTCAAGAGTGGCAATTCTTGTGAAAATGGAAAAGTACCACTAAAACAACTGTGATCTCAACTGTGAGCACAATATGGATGAAGACCCATGAGGTGATTATCGTGTGCAAGTTTTGCTAAAATCTAACAGATAATCTGGTCTCCAGGAAGAGTAGCAGTTCTTAGGAATTGTGGACAGACGGACAGGCGCCTCACCATGGCATTAGCTCATCGGTCCTGTGGCCAGATGACCTAATAAAATTAAATAAAACTGAGGAATAACATTGAAAGCAGCCCTCAAATGCCCTTAAACTTCTTCTGGGAAGCCTGTGGTTAAGCATCCAATGTGATGATTTGTACAACCTCATCACTGCTCTGTTATTTCAGCGTCTTTTAGCACTCTTTTTTGTGTTTTAAACACTGACTCATCCCTTTGCTTCTTCAGACTGTGTAGGTAATGAGGATGCAGGTTTCAATATTGGCCCCAACAATGTAGCCCGTGACATCAAAGTTGATTCTGATGAACTTCCCCTGCAAGAAAGAAAAAGCTATGTCAGAAAAAAACAAGCTGTACCACGAATATCATAGATAATTAGAAAGCCTGTGATGCATATGAGTGTTTGTACCTTAGTGTGTACGTGTGTGTGTGTGTGTGTGTGTGTGTGTGTGTGTGTGTGTTTGCAGTTGTCATCTATTTATTTTTTCTCCCTTTGGGCACAGCTGTGTTTTAAACACCACCTTGTGGGTTCTTGTAGATGACAGAAATGCAGTAACGAATGAAATGCCTATATTAGGAAATACCAGGTTGACAGGTCAGAAAGAATCTCAGGCATGTCTGTGGTTTCCTGACAGTGATTGTAAGCAAGTGTGTGTGAATATGCGTACCCATCTGTCTACTGGTATTCACTGCTTTTCATCAGAGACTGCCGGTGATTCATGAGCACTTAAGGACCATGGTGGTTAATCTTGACCACATGGTTTACTTAGTCACAAAAAAATGTTAAATGCTTAGAGCGAGAATTGTTGTGATTACTGTAACTCATCTCAGTATGATCAAAGACAACCAAAAATTAGAAGCATGGCATTGGCCCCCTAAAAACAAGACCTATGAACAACATTTTTATTTTTATTAAATATTCCAAAGTTACATTGATGCAGCTGAATTAAAAAGTTTTATATTTTGTGAGATAAGCTTAGTTGTTTTTAAGCCATGGTTAGAGGAAAAGACTGACATCTCAGTGAAGTAAATATGAACAACAGAGGAAACCAAGAAGCCTGGATCTGTACAAATGTAACAAAATCCACCTACCACACCCGTCAAAACCTCACAAAAGCCCCATTCAGGCATGCATGCCTTTCCATTATTCTGATAAAATTGGAATATGTCAGCATCATGTACAAATTCGTTCTCTGGTAACTTTTTGGTAAAAGTTCAGAAGGCAGTCTTACTTGGAAGTAGTAACATTTACAGTTAGGCTCATAAGTTTAGGACAATGCCACATTTTTTGGGGTAATTTTACCTCTGTACGCCACCACAGTTGATTTTAAATCAAACAGTCAAAATGTGATCAAAGTGCAGACTTTCAGCTTTAAGAAAAGGAACTGCATCAACATTTGAGGACGATCTTACGCAATTTTAAATATAAAGAGTGTTTTAAATACTTGGATAAAAATTCTTTGCAGTCAATGATTGCCTGAACCCATGGACATCACCAAATGCTGCGTTTCCACCCTTGAAATACTCAGTCAGGCCTTTACTGCAGCCACCTTCAGTTGCTGCTTGACTGTGGGTTTCTCTGACTTCAGTTTTGTCATAGTTTGTCAGTAACTGAAAAGCATGCTCTGTTGGGTTGAGATCAGGTGACTGACTTGGTCATTGAAGTCCCATCCGGACAATCAGGTTTGCAGCAATTGGCTAAATTGGAGCAGAGAGTATAGTCCTATGCACTTCAGAATGCATCCTGCTAGTTCTATCAGCAGTGTTGTCATCAATAAACACCAGTGATCTGGTTCCACTGGCAGCCATACATCACATTTACATTTACATTCAAAAAGGTGTGTCTTCACTGTAGACTCTGAAAATGATACACCTACCTCCTTGAGAGTGTTCTTGACTTGGTTAGATGTTGTGAAGGGTTTTTCTTAACAAGGGAATGAACTTGCCTTCTATGGTATTCCAGCCTTTTGGTGTTGCTGAACTGGGCAGTGCATTCCTTCTTTTTAAGAACGTTCCAGATTGTTATTCTGGCCACTCTTAAAATTTTTGCTATCTCTCTGATAGGTTTATTTTAGTTTTTTAGCTTAATCATGGCCTCCTTCACTTGAAACAACATCCCTCTGGATCTCATATTGAGTTGAACAGCTACCAAATGCAAGTTAAACACCTGGAATTAACTCAAGATCTTTTATCTGCTTAGTTTGTCATGGAATAAATAGGGAACAGGACTCAACTGGCTATGAAACTGATTTATCAGTTAAATGCCCCATTAAATTCAAGCCTCTAAACGGTTGATGCAATGCTTTTGTCAGAACCCTTGAATTAAAGCTGAAAGTTGGCACTTCAATTACATTTTGACTGTTTGATTTAAAATCCACTGTGGTGGTGTACAGAGGCAAAATTATGAAAAACGTCTCACTGTTCCAAAACATATGGACCTAACTGTACGTATCACTTTCAACACAGCACAAGTCTGAATGTCACTGTGACATGATAAACTGTTGAATCTCATCCGCAGTACATGATATTGAATGAGTACTCTGGTGGATTCTGTCAATGTTGTGGGAATGTTTGAATGAAGCCATGAGGCACATTCATGCAAAAGTGATGTATGTCTGAATAACGGAACACAATCCTGGTTTTTACTTCACCACAACTAAAAAGCAAATCAGTTTAACTCAGAGGAAAAGGGAGAATGTGTATCAAACCACTGTTATGTATTTGAATAGATTATATAATTAAATAAATTCCAAACACAGACTGGAATCAAATGTCGCCCACTAAAGCTGTTAAACATGAACGCACACTGTTTTTACAATCTCACAGTGAAGTTGATATAAATGTGTTTCCGTTCTGGATATGTATTCTGTGTTTAAATCAGGCGAATGATCATTTAAACATGAACTCACAAAGCGAGATGAGTTGTCATTTTTCACTGTCTTGGCATTGCCAAAAGATTCAAGGATGGGGTTGGCTTGCAGGAGCTGGCGTTCCAACTCACCCTGTGGAGAAATACAGAAAGGTAATAAGCCAACAAGCTGTCAACCATGTGTACTACGTAACTGAATACTTTTATGTTATCACTATTTATCACATTTTTCGTGTCTTATAAAACATTAACAAGTTGGCGAGGCAAAATCAACTCTTCACAGTGTAGGAGATAGAGAAAAGTGTAGCCAAGTCAATATGCTAAACCAGTCTTTCAGACAGTAAGCTATTCATCATAGCTCTGCTGGCTTTACTTTAGTCAACTGCATTATAATGTGATTTTTCTCAGGGGAACTCGACAAGTTTTTAGGGGGCCTAGACAACCAAACAGTTTGACAGAACTTGTGAACCACATAGGCACCATAGCGAGGGTCTTTTGCCACATACCCTAAAGTGAGTGATTAGCTTGACTCGATGAGTGAGAGGCTTCCACCAGCCTACACATTCCTATGGTTGTGATAATATACCCTGTAATGTATCTCTGCTAACACTGGTTTCATCCCAGTTTTCAAAACCTGGAATGGGACATTTCTGTAGGTCCCTGAAACTTTAACTTCCCGACACATGAGACAATACCATATGTCCAGAGCAATGGCAGCACAAAATAAACTTTGCAAAAAGTCAAATGGTGGTTTGAATCGGCTGAGGAAACTCCTCTGGACTTTGACTGCCCAGGCGGAACAGAGTAATTTTTGTCTAAACTTTGGCTTCCTGCCAGACTGACTGTTGTTGTAGGCTGGCCAGTACAGGCCATGAAAACGAATATGGTTCTACTTTTAGCCCTCCTTGTTGTTAAAGTGGACATATTATGTTAATCTCAAGCACCATATTTTTTATTCTTGAAATCTCCTACGGTAGCTTTGCATGATTCATAATTAATCCTTTATAATCACTTGTTGCAGCCCCTCAGTTCATGCTTCGTTTGAACCTCCCTTTAAGCCAATGTTCTTCTGACTGGCTGGACCTCATAAACAACAGGCAGGTTGGGGCTTCTGTGCTCACAGCTACAGCTGCAGGCCTGAGATGACCAAATTAGGGATATCCCATCTCTATGACATCACAAAAAGTCAAGTGTAAAAAAAATTGCACTAAATCAAGAGCAGTCTGAAGCCTTGGCCAATGGCTCATAGGGACTGCTTTTGGGTGGAACAGTGTTACAGTGGTTGGCACTGCTACAATGTCGCCCGGGTTCATATCAGCCAGCTGTCCCTCAATGGATTCAGTTCAGGTACTCTGGCTTCCTCCCTGAGTACAAAGACATGCTTGTTATTTTAATTGGTGTGGAGGTGAATATGAATGGTTGTCTGTCTCTCTGTGCTGATCCTGCAATGGATGAAATGGTCCAGGGTGTCCTCTTGCCCTATGACACCTAGAATGGGCTGCAGGCCTCCACACGACCCTGAAGTGGGTAAGTGGTTAAGAAAACAGATGGATGGGATTAATTTACATATGCTGAAACTAATTTTTAGAAACACTGGCCATGTTTAATATGGGAATCCACAATTGGAGCACTCTACTGAAAATAAAGAAAAGCATAATAGGTCCACTTCAAATAGAGGGACAGAAAAATGAGACTGACAGAGAGAGACAGAGAGAGAGACAGAGAGACAGCAAGGGCTAAGCAGCCTACTGATCAAGGCAGATACCACATTACTGCAACAGCTATGGCTCGACTGTTTGGACCCTTGTTGCATGTCACTCCTCATTTCCTGTCTGTATCTTCCTAACGCTAACCAATATGGTCAAAATGCCCCCAAAATAACACTTTAAAGACAAAGAGACAACAGCTTAAAGCTGAAATAGCGCAAGAAAAGAGGAAAACAGAACAAATAAAACAAATTGCAAAAGATCTGAACCTGGCTATTGAATGAATATATTCTGATCCTCTAGCTATATTTGACTGAAAAAAAGAACATCTCAGACTTGCTGAAAAGCAAGAAAAAACAGGGGAAGCCAGTAAAAAGTTAACAAAAGTAGGTACTGCTTGGAAAAATCTTTCAAGTGTTTACTGGCTCCATATGATAACAATGATTGTAACTAGCACTGCAAAGGGGAAAAAAAATTTCTAATCAAGAACGCTGAACCCTGGTAGAGGAAATACAAAGTTGAAGCTCTTTGGGCAGACTCACGGAAATACAGTACGAAGCACCCATGTATGAACAGTTTGAGCCTTTATATAGCATTTAAGTATCTTTGTGCTGTCTGCTATGTCTGCCCAGTAAGTTGTCTAGATCTCTTTTGCATTTACAGACATGGGGATCACAGATAAAAGCTGGGAGTGACTCTGCTACCCAGTAATTTTATTGCTGTTAACTATCTGATTCCAATCAGTACAGACATCTCTGCATAAAAAGGGCATTCCCATTCATATTTCCCAAAGAGAAAAATTCTTTGAGAGTCTTCCCTCCAGGTCTGCTTTACCTCTTCTCCACCACTACTTCACCCCCTCTTCACCCCCTTCCAATCTCCTCTCCTGCTCTATATCTTTGCTCCCCCTCAATCCCGGGCTCTACATTCCTCTGGCCTGTGCTCAGAGGCAGCTCTAATGCAATGCAGAGGCAAAACAGCATTAATGAGGTCAGCGTGGATGGTGCACTCTGGCAAGGGAGCGCTGAGGCACTTAGTTACTCGCAGCTACTGAAACCCAGCATATTAAACAGGTATTTACTCAGACTGCGTTTGCACAAGCTGTGGGTTATTGGACTTCTGTGAGACTCCTTTTCCTACGGTTATTAGATTTATTGAGGACAAAGAAACATCAGGTACTGGTTTAGGAGTGGGAAAGAAAAACAACAACCAGATAATTCAAAAAGAGGTGAGCAGGCAAGTCAGAAAATATTAAGTTTTTAAAAAAGCATGACAAACAGAAGATGGAATTTGGGATTTTTTCATCTGTGAATTCATACCTGGAAATCCATGCGAGGTTACAACATTCAGTAACATCAATTATAATCGTCTTCAAACTATGAACATGCATCAAGCACATTATCAAAGGAACACATGCAGAAATATGCCAAATATTTGATCACATGCCATCATAAAGTTAGATATTAAATTTCATTGAGATTTGAAGTCCAAAACATTTAGCAAAATATGAAACATGACATTTGAGGAGGATGTTTAGCGTGGCTGTCGTCTGATTTTCCCACTGTTCTTTTTCTGAAGACTTTGAAAGCTGGGCTACAAAGGGTTCATTTGTAACGTTCAATGAACCGTTTTAATAACAGGTATTTGACTGACATGTGTTTCTAATAAAACATCTAAACTTCCCTCTGTTCTAATAAACCCAAACCGGCTGATAAAACAAAGTGTTTTATTATTATGAGCCTGCTGGTGGACCGGCAGATTCACTTGGTTTCAAATAATCATGTAAGAAGACTGAGCCAGCACAAACAAATACCTCATAAAGAAAGAAGCTTAGATTAGTCCGTCATCATCATTATGGAAGCGGCAAAGATTTCAATAGAAGGGCATGCAAATATTCGCAAACATGGACAAAATGGACCACACACTGTTTTTGAGAAAGCCGGAGATACACTTGCCTGTAGTTTGAATGCTTTGGGAGAATCGGGCTGTTTGTTATGGATAAACAAATGCAAGTGTTAAAACCTGAGGTGCTTATGTCAGACAAAAGCCACAAGAAACAGAACATGAGA
>VUQH01080586.1:0-16597 GCA_015106775.1 Etroplus canarensis | reverse complement strand
GTTCCATTTCTTTAGTTGAATCTATGAAAAATACCAAAGATAACACAGTTTGACAGACAGAAAATAGGATTTTTACACCAACAAGGTGATTCTTAAAGAGTGTGGGATCATGTTGACAGAGAACAGAACAAAAGGCAGCCAACATCCAAAGAAGAGCTTTGGAATGTCCTTCAAGAAGCCTGGAGAACTATTCCTGAAGACGCCTTAAAGACAGAAAGCTTGGCTCAGAGAGTTCAGGCTGTGTTGGAGAATAAAGGAGCTCAGACTAAATATTGACCTTCAAGCTGTTATTTTGCCTTATGTACTGTAGTTCTGTATGTTTTTGTAAGTTTCAGTACATTCAGTAGATCAGCTGAGGCACTTTTAACTATTACTTATTTTTTGATTAACTGCTTTTCTAACATCTGATGTAATGCACATCTCATCGGCCAGCTGAGCTATGATACCCGAGCTTCCCCATCCAGGTGATCTGGTCCTTTACAGGTTGATACGTGTATTTTGGAGGGGGCTGCTAGAACAGGTTTGTGGTTTCAAAAAGGTTTATACTATAAATTACAGCAGGACCTCCTTCCACCCTCTGTCTGAACTCCTGCATTTCACCTCCTGTTTCCCCCTCCGAGAAAGCTGGTGACGGGATACGGTGATGCTGTTCTGTGTGCAGCTGCCTTATTCCATGTATGCTGCAGTTTACACGCACAGAATTGGGACACACCACCTTGTGACCTTGAAATTTGACCAACCATGCTGTCAACTTTTCAGCTTAGTCTTTTATAGCATCATAAACAGTATGTTAGTGTGGGTAGGGTGGGTACTGCAATGCATCCATAGGCTCCTCAAGCCTCTCAGGTGTCTTGTTTTTGGCACACCCATTGCTTCACATGTGGGAATCAATACAAGGTGCAATAAAAAAAAAAAAAAAAAATCAGCGACTTTAAAAAGCACAACCCATCCCCTTCTAAGGCATGTGTTTGTGCAGCAGCAGTCTGCTCACACAGGGCTCCCGCTTCGTTCCACCCTCCTGTTCTGACAAGGTGCAGAACGATCAAAACCCAGCAGGAGCGCCTTCACTCTAACAAATTCAGACGTGGTCAGCTGGCTCATACATCCATAAAATGGATTGATAAGGGAAGCCCTGCTATGTGTACATTAACAGATGGGAAAACGTTTAAATCCTTTGAAAAAGGGAATTCCACCTGGAAAGTCTGACCTATTTAGGTACTTCCATTTAAGACATTTTATAATACAGATATAAGAAATCATCTTACACAAGAGGGCTGTCAGTTAGTAGACGCGTTGACAGGCGCGTACAGAAAATTATCCTCAAAACTTGTATCCAGATCGTATGAATGTGTACAAAACTGTAGTAGATGGGACTCATTAAACATCAAACAAAAACGGGAATCAGAATTACAGCTGGAGCCATCAGCAGATGATTGGTATTCAGTCTGCCTCCTACAGCACACTACCACCAGCTCCAGACAGTGGAGAGGATTTGGTGAGATACTTCATTAAAAGTAAGCAGTTAAAAGCGTTGGATGCAGTGGTGGCAAAGCACGCTGCCACTGGACTCCGGAGCAGTAGAAATGTGTTCTGTAGAGGGACCTATCATGCTTCTCTATCTGGCAGTTTGACAGACCGGTCTGAGTTTGGTGAATGCCAGGAGAACTGTAAAGTTTGGTGGAGGAGGGATAATGCTGTGGGGTTGTTTTTCTGGGGTTGGCCTGGGACCCATACCTCCAGTGAAGGGAAATCTTAATGCTTCAGCTTACCAAGACATGTTGGACAATGCTATGTTTCCAACTTTGTGGGAACAGTTTGAGGAGGGCCTTTTGTTATTATACATAGTTCCCACAGACACATTTTTTGGTCACGTGACCTCCTTAGCGACGCCATGGCCATGTTTCCTTAAGTGTCCTGAATGCACAGCTGCCTACAGCTTGCCTGTAGCAATGGCGGCCGCTCGTATGTTGTGACATCATGTGGGAACTCTGTATAGCATGACAGTGCCCAGGGCAGAAAGGAAGCTACATGAAGGCATGGCTGCATGATTTTAGTGTGGGAGAACTTGACTGGCCCACACAGAGTCCTGGCCTCAACCCCATCCAACACCTTTGGAATGAACTAGAATGGAGCCAGGCCCTCTCATCCAACATCAGCGTCTGACCTCACAAATGTTCTTCTGGATGAACGGGCAAACATTCCCACAGACACACTCCAGCATCTCGTAGAAAGCCTTCCCAGAAAGCTGTTCTAGCTGCAAAGGGGGACCAATACATTTGTCCCTGTATTTTAAATATAGGAATAATTTGAGGGAAAGTACAGGTTGAAATATTCTCCCTATTGTCTTTGAAC
Organism: Etroplus canarensis; assembly: GCA_015106775.1. NCBI lineage: Eukaryota > Metazoa > Chordata > Actinopteri > Cichliformes > Cichlidae > Etroplus > Etroplus canarensis. Next base: position 14,245 of record VUQH01080586.1, on the reverse strand, counting down.
AGAGGTAGTGAGGGAAATGGGGATACTTGTGTTACACTAAATAAGACAGATAGGCATTTAGTGTTTCAGCAGCTCAAAGGTCCCAGAAAGCCTTCAGTTAGGAACCCTCAAGTGTTCTAAACTTGCTTCCACTCTGTTCTTAGTGAACTTTCACAGAGATGTGTTCAGAGATTTCAGGACAGATGCTTTTACAAACCCAGCACTAATCTGACAGCCAGCTGATCATCGGACAATTTTTTAGAAGAACTCTGACTTGCATCCCGCGCCAGCACCAAACAGTGCCACACATCCCACAGCCATACAACATGACAGGATCTCATCCACGGATCAATGAATTCCCGGACGCTTTTTACACCGAGACACTTCAAAGTCACACGTGTCACCTGTCACGGTCAGAACTGCACATCACGTTGCTTTCATCCCCCACATTTGAGGCAAATGCCACTCTCATTAACACAGGCATGATGACATGTTAATTTATAAGGAGGGGAAAAAAGGCGTGCGTGGAAATTCTCTCGTGATCACAGAGCATCCTCAGGGAAAGAGCCCCTCTGCAGTGAGGACAGTTTCACACCAACACCAAAGTCACATCTGATCTTTAATGCAAAAGGCAAAGATTTCAACGGCAGCATCCAAAGCTTTCCCTGGCTTCACATCAGTCTGTAGACCAGTGGGTCAGCCAGCTTCTGAGCAGCGAATTTTGAAAAGAATAATTACCACAGTCCCATCTCAGGCTTCATTAGCAAAGAAACATCTTCCAAGAAGAAGGAAAAAACAAAAGGGAAAGACACCTCTCCCCCTGCAGGATCGGCATGAAGATAAACTGGGAATAATTAAAGCATGTGTAGCCATAAAAGGCACACTTTGGGCCCCTTAGTTCCAGCTAAGCATGATTCAAATGCCACGGCCCTCCTGAGTATTGTTGCTGACCATTTCCAACCATTTATGACCACAGTGTACCCATCTTCTGATTGGATAACATTCCATGTCACAAAGCATCAGAAACTGGTCTCTGTTTGAGATGATCTGATCTGTTCCAATAAATTGTCACACCTATTTTCTATTTTCCTAGCAACACAGGAATAAATGAGAGGTGGCTTGAGAATTTTGCACAATATTGAAAAAAACAGTGGGACAAGGATGAAGCCTTGAGGAACACCGTTCAAAAAGCACTGAAATCTGAATGCAGTGAAACTGACCAGTCTTCTCTGTGGGCTGTTGAGGGTGGGCGGTTGAGGGTAATACCTCTGTGGTAGCTCCTGCTTTGCGCATACTTCATTGTTTCTATTTACCATTTGTTTATTTACTTGTTTAGGTTGCTGTTTTGGGTACAGTGGATCCTTTCACAACATTAAGATCATGTTATACATCTCCGTTCCCCCTGGCAGCCAAGCTGACAGGTACAAAACACTCCATCCATCCATCTTCTTCCGCTGGAGCCTTTCCTGGCAGGCACAGGGTGAAAGACAGGGTACACCGTGGACAGGTCGCCAGCCCATTCTCTACATCCCCGCAAAAATGCAGGAATCTCATGATTTTACACAGTCCATCTGGCACTGTGGACAAACTCCTCTTTTCATTCAGACACACAGCGATGATCCACCCCGCGAGCAGAGCAGCTGGGGTTCGGTTTCTTGCTCAAGGACGCACGTTGACAAAGAGGAGCTGGAGACAGAATCCACCGACCAGGTGATTAATGGACAACCTCTGCAACTCTACAGCTGCCACAGCTGCAACTCCCACACCTCCCCGTGTTCTTGTCCTGTGACTGCCGCTGCTGTTCAAACTGTCAGGCACAGCTTTTCCAACATATTACACCAATTTTCTCCAGTGTGACTGTGTGGTGGTTGCAATCCTGACATTCCAGGAGGCTTCAGTCTAAATCCTCTTGGCATTTATGGTGACCGCTAACTAAAGTATGACATAAGTAGCGCACATTAAATGTTTGTGTGCTTATGCTGGGAGTTTCTGTAATTTCCTGCTTGGATGGGTGGTCCTGTTAACTGCCCCATCGGGGGAGATTCAACTGAATTGTTGCCCTGGAAATGAAGAGGAAGAAGGAGGCAAATACTTCATTTGCCCCTGCAGGAAACGATGCAGTCCAGATGCCTGAACAGCAGGATCGACTTCACCACCGCCGCTGCCGCTGCTCTTTAATAGGGCACTGTGAGTGTGTAAGTGTGAGCGTGTGTGTGTGTGTGTGTGTGCGTGTGTGTGTGTGTGGGCGAGAATTATCCATTCGCTTCTATTCGAGGAGCTGCAGAATGCTGCTGACTCATAACGCACAAAAGCAGAGGATGGGAAAAATACACAAACAGGCAAAGATGTGTCTCTATGCAAATATTTAAAGGCACTAAAAAGTTGGCAGCAAAACCAGTCAGAGATGTTTTTTTTCTTCAGATGTGAACACAATAAAACTCCATAATGAAAAAAGCAGGTGTTCAGAGAGTATGGGACATCAGGACTTTTCATTACAGCTGCTAGAAGGCATTCAGAGAGCTTAAATGCCCGGTTTGCTGCGATGCAGCCACAGCAGATGCATCTCAACACCACCTTCTTTATCTTCTCTGCACACCTGTGCCACGCATCTTTTCAGCCACGTCCAAAAAGATTTGCAGTTTTACCCTTTCGGTGTTTCTGCGAGAAACTGTGGCGTCCTCCGAGTGTCCTCACCTCCCTGGTCTGTTTTTGCGGTCGGTGCAGGCCTTGCTCAGATGTGTGCACACAAACAGAAACATCCGCAACAGAATGTCATTGGCTATAATTAAAGTCAGGTGAAAAAGAAAGTCATCTCAGGACTCTAAGGCTACGTTCACGCTGCGAGCATTAGTGTCCCAAATCTGATTTTTTTTGCCCATATGTGATCCATATTTGATTTTTTATGACGGTCTGAAAAGATCAGATTTGTTCAAACCGCATTTCATCCGACGTCTCTGTCACCGAAGTGAGACAAACGCCATAGGCGAGATCCAATGTAAACAATGGACCAAACAATAAAGGCTGCCCATTACAGGTGCCAGAGAGCAATGTGGGGCTTTGGTGCCTTGCTCAAGGGCACCTTGGCGATGCCCTCTGTATGTATGGGTCTGGGATGGGGTATATCGAACTGCCGGTTCTTGAGTTAGCCGACTGGTCCAGGCGGGTCTTGAACCGGCAGCTCACAGCAACCCTCTGGTTCCCCCTGATGGACTGAGCCAATGCCGCATGCACTGTAGCATCTACGGAAGTAAATGCAGCGTGCTGTGTGTGACATCACGCCTTCTTCTGTGCACGCGTGTCGCTTCAGGGCCGGAGACCGTTCACCCTGGAGTCTGATGGCGGTCGCAAAAAAATCAAATCTTAGCAAAAAATCGGAATTGAGCATCAAGACCTGCAGTGTGAACGTAGCCTAAGTACACCTTTAATCCTTCCATAGGAACTAAGAGGATAGGTAGCAGCCCTGTGCTGCTAATCAAACGCACTGAGTGAGTACGAGCACCTCTGTAAAAGCAGAAAGCTTTGCCAGTTTGATGCTCTGGAACAAATTCAGCCCAAGGTTAGATAATGCAAGCAACACCTCCACAGGTCTCAGTTAGCAGGCCAAATGTTAAAGTTCATGGCAGGACAGTTAGAAAAAGACTGAACAAGTATGGCTTGTTTGGAAAGGTTGCCAGGAGAAAGCCTCTTCTCTCTAAACATGGCAGAATTGGTTATTTTGCAAAGTTGCACCTGAACAAACCTCAAGACTTCTAAAACAATGTCCTTTGGGCAGACCAGTCCAAAGTGGACATGTTTGGTCATAATGCACAGCACCTCAACTCAGCATATTAGCACAAACACAGCAACTGTCAGCACGGTGGTGGAAGGCTGATGATGTGGGCTTCTTTTTGCAGCCACAGGACCTGGGCACCTCACAGTCACTGAATCCACCATGAACTCCTCTGTATACCAAAGTATTCTTTAGTCAGATGTGAGGACATCTGTCCCACATTCAAAGCTTGGCCCAAACTGGCTCATGCAACAGGACAATGAACTCAAGCACAGAAGCAAATCTCCAATATAATCGCTGAAATACTGTGGTGGGACCTTGAGAGAGTTGTGAATAAACGAAAGGTCACAAACCTCAATGAAATGAAGCAATGCTGTAAAGAAGAGTGGGCCAAAATTCCTGAAAGACTGATAGTCATAAAGAAAACCTTTACTTCAAAGTTATTGTTGCAAAAACTGGTTTTATAAGCCGCTGAATCACAAGGTGGACTTAGTTTTTCCACAAGACTACATGTCTGACTTTCTCACTAACGCAGTAGCCATTGATCTGAGACTGTAGTAGCAGCTGTTTGTATTCAGAGCACTGTCACTGTGTGTAAACTCAAGTCTTCTGTCTTTTTAGCACTGCAGTAACTTCAGCTTAAGTGAAACTTGTTTGGTATTCATGAGCCTAAACTCTGACTTGATCTGCCCAGCTCAGTAAACATCAAACTGTTGTGCTGACTGTTTAAAGTACTTCAAGAAGCTCAGCACAGTGGAACAGTAACCCCGCCACCATCTAGTGCTTTGGAGGTGTAATTAAAGAACAACATAGAAATGCAGAGAATGTCTGATTTAATTTGTACAAAACAAAACAAAAGATTTGTCCAGTAAATTGGAGCACCTCCATTGTCAGATTCCTTGAAATGAGAGTGATAGCAGGTTCTAAAGTGGTAGTTTTTTAGTAATTAGTGTTTCATAGTGAACAACATACTAATAATTTGAAAAGTCATCATCTAGCTTGACAGCGAAGGTGGCTATTAACTTGAGTTAGTGTGGTTCTGCGTTTGGGGTAATTTTGACGAACAGATTTGGCTAAAAGTTTTTCCTAGAGCTTCCTAGACAATGACTGCTGCCTGCTCCACTCCGTTTGTAGGCAGAGGGGCCTGCACTCACACACAGGCATGTTTGGCTTTGTGAGAATATTCACTGACATTAAAGTATTCACAAGCCTCTTACCCCAAAGTTTCAGCAACACAAAATTAATGCCAAACCCTCAATCTAAACCCTGAAACAAAGTCTGAACCCTTAAATGAGCTTTTAAGGGGTGTGAAAAATGAGCGCTGCCAAAAAAATGTTCAAACTTTTACAAAATTTCATTACTTAGATGTTCAAACTCTGATAAAGCTATCTCAGCAAGTCTTTGGTTTGTCACTAATGCTACAAATATCTGTGCACAGCGTTACTGATCTCAGAGCAGTAAAAGCAGAGCATCTTGTTTACCATGCTGGTCTCCTGTCAATCTCCCTTCAAAGACTCCAGGTTTATCCACTATAAAATAAGATAAGATAATATAAGACTTTATTGATCCTACAGTGGGGAAATTTGTGCGTTACCATAGCAGAAGAATACAAAGAGTATGCCAATAAAATCAAGAAATACAGAAATAAATAATACAGAAGAATACAGAAATAAAATCAAGAAATACAGAATAAATAAGATAATAAGATAGTACACTATATACAACAGTAGCTGAGGTTCTATGTACACGCATACATAGTATGTGGAAACAACCAGAAAAAGCTACTGGCCTCTCAGCTTGTCCAGCTCTAGTCTTTGTGAACAAAACATTTTCCTGAAAGTGACAGAAACTATTAATGCCAATTTTTCCAAGTCAAGCAGAGTCAAGCTTTCAGAGATACTACCCATCTGCAGCCAGAGGGCAGTAATTTGGATGGATGCAAACAGGAAATGGGAGATCTTTATGGGACAGAATGCTGTTTGAGCTGTAAGGAGAGAGATTGCTTTCACTTTGGGAAATTTAAATGAATGTCTATTTTTAAGCACCTTGACAATTTAACAAGCATATGCCGACGTAGGAAAATATGCCAGCAAATGTCAATTAAGATCTAGGGACATTTTTATAAGTTAAGAGCACGCTGAAGCACGCCAGTATACGTGGTAGTATGAAAAGATCGTTGGAAAATCTTTAACCTTGCACAAAATCTCCAACATTTGCCAACGTATGGCTCATACATCCCACATACAAGGACCATATGTTGCAGGTACTTAATGCAATCAGAGACTCATGTTACTCATGTCAAAATACATGGAGGTACCCAAAACATATTAATAACCTATGAGTAACATGTTTTAACATATGTGTAACATATATCAAACATACCTCCAACAGATATTGACGTTTGTAGAAGTACTTGATGTGATCAAGTCGAACTGAACATGTTTCTAACACACGGCTACTGTATAATTGCGTTTGTGGTGCGTTTAAGGGGAGTGGTATAGATGGGCTTCAAGTTGTGAATGCAGTATGCTAGCATATATGTTATGTATACGTCCATTTAACATCAGTGTTCCAGCGTTTTAAGGGAATTTGAATGTGTCGGCATAAACTTGTTAAATCGTCCTGGTGTGACAGGACCATTAGATTTCACTGTGCAAACATTGCCTGCCTCGTTTGTCCCGACTGAACGCCACCGCGCCAAAATCACAATTGGTTAGTCAGCCTTGAACCAGCCAATAAAAACACAGTCAGTACAAGTCAAAATCATAAAATAAGGTCACATGCTTTCGAAACTGCACTAGGCTTATGTGATGCCTGTAATTATGTAATGGAACAGAAGTAGCAAATGTGTGTGTGTGTGTGTGTGTGTGTGTGTGTGTGTGTGTGTGTGTGTGTGTGTAAAAACAAGTACAGTTTACCAACACAGATAGCGTTGCTAAGGAAGTCACATGACCAAAACGTGTGTCAGTGGGGAACTGTGTATTAAAGCATAAGCTGGCCTGTTAACAGTATTAATAGGTATTCATATATATTTAAATTAATAAAGTTATGTGACTACTCTGCAGAGGGCTATTCATTATTTGGTATTTTAACTTTCATTACATTCATTCAACTGGCATTTAGATTACAATGTGAAATTATGGAAATAAAAAAGAAAACACTTTCTTGTGACGTAAAGGAAAAAAGTATTTACTTTGTAACAGAGTGGCTATAAAGCAGGCCACTTTGTTTGCACAAATGAATCAAATTAAAAAGTAACAGTAACTGATAGTCAATGAAACATGTATAGCAACATTTTTAATTTGTATAGTGTGTATACATCAGTGTCAGGTACAGCAAAGTGAGATGAGATTTGGGCTGTGATGCATATTTTAGCTGGTGAATTATTAAAAGGCGTACTTAACTCAGTGTGAAGGCTGCACATAGCTTATGTGTACTTTACACTGAAATAAATTAATCTTTTATGTTAAATGTTGTCTTCTCTCCCATAATCCGTCTCTTTGTTTTTCTTTTTCTCTTCTTTCCCCTCACCCCCAACCAGTCGATTCAGATGGCTGCCCCTTTCTTAGCCTTGTTTTGCCGGAGGTTGCTTCCTGTTAAAAGGGAGGTCTTCCTTCCCACAGTCGCCAAGTGCTTGCTCATTTCGTCCTCTTTATTAGTGTACAATCTTTACCTTACAGTGTAAAGCACACTGAAGTGTTTTTTTTGTTGTGAACTTAGGCTTCACATGTCAAAGCCATAGGGAGCCACTGAGGATGGGTAAAAGAGCTGCAGGTTTGAGACCCTGGTCCAGCATTTGCGCATGTCTGAACGATCTAAACCATCTCAACCTTGCCTCTCCGACTTTGTCTCCAAACCATTCAACCTGAGTTGTCCCTAAATATGTACGTACTTCTTGGAGGATCACAAGCGCACGCTGTAAAATTAATGGATCTGCTAGTTTCATAACGCAAGAAAAGTGAATGCAAAATTGTAATCCTTAATAGAGTTTGATAATTGCTCTGGCTTAGTATGTAGTGGGCGAGCTAAAATTCTGACATGCAGATGCCTTTATGTTTCGTCTCATGGTTTAATAAAACATGGAACACACGATCATTCTAAACCAGCCACAGGGGCCCACAAGCCAGTGTAGTCTTAGTGCCGGTCCCAAGCCCGGGTAAATGGTGAGGGTTGCGTCAGGAAGGGCATCCGGCGTAAAAACTTTGCCAAATCAAATATGCGGATTCATAACACGACTTCCATACCGGATCGGTCGCGGCCCGGGTTAACAACGACCGCCTCCGGTGCCGTTAGCCAACAGGGTGCCGGTGGAAACTATGCTGCTGTTGGCCGAAGACCAAGGAGAGGGAGAGGGGGAAAGCGTGTTAGGAGGCAGAGAGAGAGAGAAGGATGTAGTGAAGGAAGACATGCAGAGGGTTGGTGTGAGGGAAGAGGATGCAAGGGATAGGATGAGATGGAGGCAGATGATCCGCTGTGGCGACCCCTAACGGGAACAGCAAGAAGAAGAAACACACAATCATTCTGTTTTAAATGTAAAATGTAGGTGTAATAAAAACATTAATGTAGATCATGCACAGTATTTATGTAAAAATTCAAAGTAATCATTGCTCTGGTTTTAAAAGAAAAAGAATCTTGCATTTTGTTTTGCCAGTTGCATACACTTACTTCTCCCAAAAACACAAAGTTTAGGACTTTGTCTCAACCTGATTTAAAAGCTAAGATTCAAGACTTTAAGACACACAAAACACCTTAATGTGTCGAAACTTGAACAGTAAAGAATTCAGCCAAGTTCCTTAGTTAAAGCCATTCACTGGGCAAGTTCAGGAAGTTCAGGGAAGCTGTGTCCTGTTTGTTTTTGTACTGTATGCAGACCTGATATGTAGCTATCAGGAGACTGTTTAGTGATTGGCTGTTGTCATCTTTGGCAGATTTATTTAAGGCATTGCATGGAACAGTTAAACTCTACAATCAGAATGCCTTCAGCACTTGTAATGAACCTGAAAATAAGGCAGCATTGCTCATTGTTATTACAAGCTCAGCACAGCGTTTCTAACATTGCCGCAGTGCTGAGCTGGTGTTAAGCTGCAGGAGTGTCTCTGACTTTTATTGACACGTCTTATCCTTTGTGTTCAGCTGTAATGGGTCCCTGCCCAGTGGAGACAAGGGGAGACGGAAAAGCCGCTTTGCTCTGTGTCGCAGAAACAAGGCCAATGGTGTGAAACCCAGCACTGTTCACACATCCTGCACACCTCAAGCTGCCAAGGTGAGAGTTCAACACAAGTTAAAGTGGCCCATTTACACCTAGATGCACCATTGGTATATTCTGCTGTACACATGATTGCATGTGAGAGACAACTGCAATAAATACGGAAATCACGCTCCAGCTCATCTCTGTTTAGTTCTTCTTAGTTACCTTTCTGAAAGGTTTGAAGGTCTAAATAGAACATGACATGAATAGTATTTAACCACAGCATGAGGCGAAATCTTGAACTTGCTGCCAGTTCTCACCGCGCTTTCTGGTGTAACCTTACTACAACATTATTAAAGTACTTCATTATTGCACAAGCCTTTCTTTCATGCCTTAAACATGTTGTAACAGAGCGTCTTTCCTGTGCTTTAAAGGCCGTCAGCAATAAGGAGCAGCACAGCATTTCATATACCCTCTCTCGGGCACACACGGTGGTGGTGGAGTACACTCACGACAGCAACACCGACATGTTCCAGGTACGTAGCCTCCACAGTCTTCATGCAGCTAATTTTGGGTGTATCGAGCTGCATTTAGCCTTTGCGTGTTCAGGGCTTGAATTTCTGTGATGGATTGTGGGTTTTATATGGGAAATTGCCACATACAGATACAGTGATCTAATAATGCTCAGCCCAACGTTGCACTGGTGCATAATGACTGACCAAAAGCACTGCAAAGATGGACAGCGCCTGGTAAGACTGAGCTCCCTCTGCTCAGAAACTCACGTGAGCATAGATAGACAGGCCACAGGGATGAGAAGCTGAAGGCATGAAGACACAGGCACTAGCTAGTTTTGAAATATGAATTTTAAGTCCTGATGTTTCTTGTACTGATGTGTCAATTTTCAAGTCTGCTTATTTTTTTCTGAATTGACCTGTGACATGTTTACTGGACCTCATAAGCCCAAAAACTGCATTGACTGAGTGGTGACGTGTACTCAGCAGAAGTAGTTGTAAGTATGTTGTCCATCTAACTTGGGGCAGAGTTGGGGTATAGGGATCACCCCCAAAGTAAAGTACTTGGTACCATTAAATTTAAAGCTTTAGTTACTCTGGATTTTGCAGAGGAATTGCATTATTATAGCTCAAGCTATCCAGCAATAAAATAACCTGACAGCTGCAACATAAAAGTAAAATATGCATTAATGAATCAAACTTTATGACCCAGTATATAAAACCCCAATTCCAAAAAGATTGGGACACTGCATAAGACATAAAGACTCAATGCAGTGATTTGCAAAGTTCATAAATCAATATTTAGAACATTAGAAAACATGTTGAAAATGACATTTTTTTATCGCATGAAAAATACTAGCTCATCTTTTATTTGATTGCAGCAACACGTCTCAGAAAACTTGGGACAGGTCCATGTTTCCCACTGTGTAGCATCCCCTCTTCTTCTAACAACAGTCTGTAAACATGTGGGAACTGAGGAAACCAGCTGCTGGACCTTTGGGAGAGGAATGTTGTCCCATTCTTGTCTGATATAGGATTCCAGTTGATCCGCTGTGGCGACCCCTAACGGGAGCAGCCGAAAGAAGAAGAAGAAGAAGAAGAAGAAGAAGATAGGATTCCAGTTGCTCAGCAGTCCTGGGTTGTCTTCATTATATTTTGTGCTTCATGATGCACCAAATGTTTTCAGTTGGTGAGAGGTCTGGGCTGCAGGCAGGCCAGTCCAGCACCTGAACTCTTCTACTATGAAGCCTTGCTGTAGTAATAGCTGCAGTATGTGGTTTAGCATTGTCTTGCTGAAATATGCAAGGCCTTCCCTGGAAAAGACGTGGTCTGGAGGGGAGCATATGTTGCTCATGTATTTCTGGATTATCTTCCATATGGCTTCTTTGCATGATAGAGCTTTAACCTGCATTTGTTCACAGAGAGTGGTTTCTGGAAGTGTTTCTGAGCCCATGCAGGAATTTCCATGACAGAATCATGTCTGTTTGCAATGCAGTGCTCCCTGAGGGCCCGAAGATCACCAGCATACAATATTAGTTTTCGGATGTGTCCCTTGTGCGCAGAGATGTCTCCAGATTCTGACTCTTTTGATGATATTATGTACTGTAGATGATGGAATATTCAAAGTCTTTGCAATTTTACATTGAGGGACATTATTCTGAAATTAAGCCACAATTCGTAGATGCAGTTTCTGGCAGATTGCTGAACCTCTGTCCAAACGCTTCCTTTCTGAGGTGCTCTTTTTATACCCAATCACATTAGTGCCCTGTTGCCAATTAACTTCATTAGTTGCAACATGTTCCTCCATCTGTGTGTTTTTAGTACCACTTACTTTTCCAGCCTTTTCTTGCCCTTGTCCTCTGAAATGGTAAAATGCCGCACTTTCAACATTTGATACATTTTTTATTTTTTATGATATTTTTATGAAAAAAAATCCGTTTAAAGTTTGGAATTATTTTTTTTTTGTTGGGCTTTTTTTCCAAGCCTGTCCTTCAGCTTGTCAGCCAAAAATGGTGATCTTGATACCTTCCTGTGCCAAACAGATTTGCTTTACCAAGTGGAGCTCAACAAACTCCTGTTGTTGTATAATTTTTGACATACAACCTGACAGGTGGAGGGGATGGAAAAGAGCCCCAGGGGCCAGGGGTCAAGAGCCCCGGAGAGCCAAAGCTGCAGCCAGCCACCCCAAGCATGAGCAGAATACAGGCTGTAGGGACCTGCAGGGGACTCGTCCCAGCTGTTTATGTGCCTGTCTTCTACACTGATTTTAATTAAATATTCTGCTTTCCTGTGGGCCCCCTACCTTACCAATACTGGTGGTTTTGAAATAATCTGTCATGGTGAGAAAACAGCTGTCGTATATGGGAGATTTGGAGCTCAGAATAAACATACTTCTGGTAGCAGGAAGCGAGGCGTCATGGGCACCACTGAAATATCTAAAGGTGAACTGTGTCATTTGTTTCTGTTTATTTACAGATTGGTCGTTCTACAGAGAGTCCCATTGACTTCGTGGTAACAGACACTGTGCCTGGTGGTCAGAACCAAGCTGATAATCAGACACTTCAGAGCACCATCTCCCGCTTTGCCTGCCGCATCATCTGCCAAAGAAGCCCACCTTACTCTGCTCGGATCTACGCTGCAGGCTTCGACACTTCCAAAAACATTTTCCTCGGGGTAGGCTGCACAAACTGGTGATGTTAGACACTGCAAGAATTCATGACCTGTGATTATGCATTACCTGTTGCATGTCTGACCTCCTTTTAGGAGAAGGCAGCCAAGTGGAGGATGCACGATGGTCAGATGGATGCACTAACCACAAACGGCGTTCTTGTCATGCATCCTCGCCATGGCTTCTGCCAGGACTCCAAACCTGGTATGTGGAGGGAAATCTCAGTGTGCGGGAACGTCTTCACACTGCGGGAGACCAGATCAGCTCAGCAGAGGGGAAAGATGGTGGGTGACTCTTGTTCTTACACACACACAGAGGCATCAAGAGACTATATTTCAAGCTTTGTATTTCATTCATGTCTTTGCATTGGGCTATATTGAGGTGATGTGGATGGCCTGTATTCTTTTCTTCAGGTGGACTCGGAGTCCAACGAGCTTGTGGACGGCTCTCTCATCGACCTGTGTGGCGCCACCCTGCTGTGGCGGACAGCCGAGGGACTGGCGCTAACCCCAACAGTCAAACATCTGGAGGTGCTGCGGCAGGAGCTGAATGCTGGGCGGCCACAGTGCCCCGTGGGCTTCAACACGCTGGCCTTCCCCAGCCTGCGCCGCAAGGATGTCCTGGACGAGAAGCAGCCCTGGGCCTACCTGCGCTGTGGCCATGTGCACGGCTACCATGGCTGGGGAGGCCGACGGGACCCCGAGGTCGAGGCAGAGTGTCAGGAGAGGGAGTGCCCCATGTGCCGTGCGAGGGGCCCCTATGTGCCACTTTGGCTTGGCTGCGAGCCAGGCTTCTACGTAGATGCGGGGCCCCCCACCCACGCCTTTGTCCCCTGCGGCCACGTATGCTCAGAGAAGACAACCGCGTACTGGAGTCAGATCCTGCTGCCGCACGGCACACACGCCTTCCACGCCGCCTGCCCTTTCTGCATCCAGCCGCTGAGCGGAGAGACTGGCTGCGTCAGACTCATCTTCCAAAGCCCGCTGGACTAGGAACTACTCTTGACTCTTTCTTTAAAGTCTTAGCTAATAGAGGGAGACGTAACTACAGTAGATATAGAAAGTGAACTCACCCCTGTTAAAATACCTGGTTTTTCTGATGTAGAAAAAATTAGACCATGACAAATAATTTCTAAACTTATTCCACCTTTAATGTGACCCATAACCTGTGCACTTGAATTGAAAACGTAACTTAACTAAATTTGTTAAGGGGGAATATAAAAAAAATGTACAATAAGCTGGTTGCGTAAGTGTGCACGCCCTAAAACTAGTGTTTTTGAAGCATTTTTTGCTTTAATTACAGCATTCAGTCTTTCTGGGTACACACCTGCCATCAATTAAAGTGACTCTGATTAACCCCAAATAAAGTTCAGCCGCCCTCGTAGGATTTTTCTGACAGTTGCACCGACAGCAAAAGCCATGGTTAACAGAGAGCTGACAAAGCTTCAAAGGGATCTTAACGTTCAAAGGTATCAGTCAGGAGAAGGGTACAAAAAAATTTCACAGCATTACATATACCGTGAAACACAGTGAAGACGGTCATCAAGAAGTGGAGAAAATATGGAACCACAGTGACTGTACTGAGAAGTGGACGTCCCTCCAAAATTGATAAAAAGACGAAAAGAAATCTGGTCAGAGAGGCTGCCAAGAGGCCTACATCATCACTGAAGGAGCTGCAGGAATTTCTACCAAGTACTGATTGTGTAGTACATGTGACAAAATTTCCCATATTCTCCATATGTCTGGACTATGGGGTAAGATCACAAAAATACATCAGGTCTCCCAAAAGCATGTGGGGAAAATAAATTGTGGTCTGATGAAACCAAGGTTGAACTTGGTGGCTAAAATTCCAAAAGGAATGTTTAGCGCAAGAACACTGCACATCAGCAGAACACCACCATTCACACAGTGAAGCATGGTGGTGGCAGCATCATGCTTTGGGGTTGTTTTTCTCAGCTGGAACTGGGGCTTTAGTCAAGATCAGGGGACTTAGGAACAGTTCCAAATACCAGTCAATTTTTCAATTCTTTGTTAGAAGCTAAAGCTAAGGAGGAATTTCACCATTCAGCATGACAATGACCCCAAGCATACATCCAAATCAACAAAAGAATGGCTTCAACAGAAGAAAAT
>VUQH01080584.1:0-14685 GCA_015106775.1 Etroplus canarensis | reverse complement strand
TCCAAAGCAACGGACAGAGCACAAGAGAGATGAAGAAGAGAGTTCAGGTAGGGTGGAATGGGTGGAGACAAGTGTCAGGGGTGCTTTCTGACAGAAGGATAGCAGCAAGAGTGAAAGGGAAGGTTTACAAGACCGTAGTGAGACCTGCTATGATGTATGGTGTGGAGATGGTGGCACTGACAAAAACACAGGAGGCAGAACTGGAGGAGGCAGAACTGAAGATGTTGAGATTTTCCCTGGGAGTGACCAGGATGGACAGGATTAGAAATGAGTACATCAGAGGGACAGCTCAGGTTGAGACGTTTGGAAACAATGCCAGAGAGGCAAGGCTGAGATGCTTTGGACATGTTCACAGGAGGGATAGTGGATATATTGGACAAAGGATGTTGAGGATGGAGCTGCCAGGCAGGAGGAGAAGAGGAAGACCACAGAGAAGGTTCATGGATGTAGTGAAGGAGGACATGCAGAGAGTTGGTGTGAGGGAAGAGGATGCAAGGGATAGGCTGAGATGTGGGCAGATGATCTGCAGATGTGGCAACCCCTAACAGGCCGAAAGAAGGAGAAGAAGAAAGATAAGAAGAAACCTTTTGGATTTTAAGGTAAACGAATCAACATGTCCTTGAAATGTAGACTTTCAACTTTCACTCAAGGGGTTTTATAAAAGAACTGCATTAACCGCTTAGTAATTACAGCTGTTTTTATATATAGTCTCCAAAGACTCAAAAGTAATCGGATAATTGACTGACAAGCACTTTTATGGCCAGCTGAGGCCTGTTCCCTTGTTATTCCATGGCAACCTAAGCAGATAAAAAAACCTGGAAGTGATTATAAGTGTTGAAATCGGTAGCTGTTCACAGAACCTTTCAGTGTAAGGTCCAAAGAAATGTTGATATAATTGAAGGTGGTCATCATTAGGCTAAAAAAGGTAACTACTGGTTATGCTCAAGAGCAGAAAGACCAGATTAAATTTTGCCAGAAAACATCAAAAAGACTGTGCCCAGATCTGAAAAAAAAAATGTTTTGACAAATGAAATCGAGCTAAACTTGTACCAGAATGACAAGAAGAGAAAAGTATGATGAACAGGGAAAAAAAAAGTTTGAGCCAAAGCAAAGTTCATCAGCTGTCAAACATGATGGAGGTCAGTGTGGGTATGTTATGGCTGCCAATGGAACAGGCTCACTAGTGCTTATTGATGATGTGACTGCTGATAGAAGTAGCAGGATGAATTCTGAGGTATACAGGGCTATACTCTCTGCTCAGATTCAGCCAAATGATGCAAAACTGATTGGAACATGCTTCACAGTAAAATTAGAGTTTCTCAGAGCAGTTGATCTCAACCCAATAGAGCATGCATTTCAGTTACTGAAAGCAAAACTGAAGGCAAAGAGACCCACAAACAAGCATCGACTGAAACTGGCTGCAGTAAAGGCCTGGCAGAGCATCTCAAGGGAGGAAGCAGCATTTAGCGATGTCCATAGGTTCTAGACTTCAGACAGGTATTGACTGCAAAGGATTTTCATCCAAGTATTAAAAAACCATCCTGGTAATAATGATGGTTTGTCCCATTACTTTCGAGCCTCTGAAAATGGGGTACTATGTATAAAAATGACTATACTTCCTAAAAAGTTCATTGCAATAGTTTTGTCAAGCCCCTTGAATTTAAGCTGAAGGTAGTCAAAGTGTAACAATTTGACTGTTGGATATAAAATCCACTGTGGTGGTTTATGGAGGCAAAAAATGTGTTATTGTCCTAATACATATGGACCTAACCATATGTGGTTTAGGTATTTGTTGAAGATCAAACAAAAGAAAAACAGTACCTCAGAAAAAACCCTTGAAATGACCCTTTTTTCTAGAAAAGCAATCAGTGTTCAAACTACTGCTTTAACCTCCACAATCATGGCTTACACATTTTCAACTAAATCATTTAGATGGCCTTGTTCACTGCACATCTTTACCCCAGCCTCTCAGTCACTGGTGTGAATGAGAGTTTGATCTAAACACACGTATACAGGGTGAAATATGGTATGAATTCAATAGTACATAAAACACACACATGGACAGTGTGCCCTGTTTGTTTGTGTATATGAGGGTGAGAATGTGAAAACACAAAGAAAGAAAGAAAGAAAGAAAGAAAGAAAGAAAGAAATTGAAGTTCATTAAAATGCACAGTGGTGCACTGGGACTGGGTTTATGTTCAGAAGAACAAGAGCAGAAGTACGTTTTCAGATGGTTTTCTGGGAGATATTCAAGCACAATTGAGTGGAGTCTATAACACCAAGAGCTACTTCAAAGGCCATATACTTGAAGCATGTTTCTTAGTTGAATTAAGGATGATAAATGCACAGCACAGAGGAGGGAATGGGGGAATAAATTAATTTCAGGACAAATTATAAAATTATGGTATCGTCTTTTTTAAAAAGCAAAAATGGTTGGAGGAGAATATCCAATAAATGTGAAATTACAGAACAATTGTCCTCAAAAGAGCAACTGATTTGATTTAATATAAGACTGTGTTTGGGTTTAAAAGAATACATGTGAAAACATGGGCATGTAATCCATATATGCATGGTTACCAATTTGCTTCACCTCATTAAACATGAAGGCTACTAGGAAAATCTGTGACTCTGTGGGTGACTCTAGTCTCCTCAATTATATACTTTTTCCTCTTCTAGTACTCTATTCCATCAGCAAGGACTAGCACTGTGAATGCAATGCTCCTTAGGGAAGGGCCTCCAACAGGGGGGACAAACGCAATACAAAATCTCCCCAGGGGAAATCTCACAGACAAACACTGCATAACACAGCAAAACCAGTGTGCATGTGTATAAGCAAATGTTCTATCACAACTGATATATACACTCTGCAGGCTAGACACAGCATATCTGTTATGAATGATCAGTGATTTTCTTTCACTGTCTGTGTATTTGATCTATAGGGTAACAAATTCTGCAGAGCTATGTATCAGATATATCCTCTCATTACAATGTAGGCAATGCATGTAAAGTGCTTACATTCTGTAGAAAAGCACTAACTTATATAACACTCAACCTTTCTTAAGCCAGGGCCTATGCTTTGTGTCATTATGTTGTGATTTTTCTTTTCAGCCATGAATTTTATGTCATCTTAACTTATAATCTGACAACTGAGCACCTCGGTAGGGCAGTCATGGGACACACTGACCTTAAAATAAAATTTATGTTCATCTGTCTGACGTTCACACCAACACTGGCTGCAAGGTCTACCATATATAAAACAGAACCTTTGTGGAACAAGTGTACGCATGTACATGTTCCACAAGCATGCCCACATCCAGAGGCAGTACATGCTCCATCTACTACTGTTTGGATCATTTCTTGAGGCTTTATATTCCTGTGCCAAACCAGTCCCTTATAGATGACTATTAGTTGATTACAATCCATTTGTTACTATCACTAGCTAGCTCCCATAGTGACAGGTTTTATTGGAGCTCTAATAAACTCTCAGAGGACTACAGTCCATAATATGCACTGGGCTTGGCAAGTGTATATTACAGACCATTTCTCTTGATTGTTATTTTACTGGCATCCAATTAGAGAAATTAAGGTGGCACTATAGCCAACTTATCAGATAGTTACACTGTAAAGTCAGCCATGGAGAGATTCCTAATTGTAGTGTAACAGGGAAATTTTCTATTAGCTGTATTTCATATTTCACACATAATGTGATATCTACAGCAGTGTTCTGTAGGTGGAAGTTTAAATGTACAATTTTTCAAGCATAGCCAATTAGGTGTAAAGCAACCATGCCGAACACATTACTCTAATATATCTGCCACTGTTTTCGCCTTTCATTACAAATCGTTAGGATATGAAATTACAGATGTAAGAACAATTTAAGGTTTTTGAGCATGTTGCATTTATTGTTGTGTATCTGTGTTTGTGCACACACACACAATTCCATGTAAGGTTCAGAGACAATAAATATGAGTTAAGAATGTGTTACTGAACTGTATATCTTGCAAATTTTATGAAAATATAATAGTACGCATGAGCAGATTATTTTAAGCATACAAACTTGTAGAGAATGACTTAGAATCAAACAAATACCCCTGACAGCTTAGGGCTAATTTGTAACAGATATTATTTCCTCTTTCTTTTATGATTACTTCATTATACCATTCCAGCCCAGTTTAATGAAGACAGAAAGCAGCCACTGGAGCCATTCATATTGAAGACAAGCAGTACTAATTGCTTTCCATCCCTTTACCTTACACCCTCAATGTTTCATGAGAACAGCATGCCATAAGAAAACATGACTTCTCTTCTCAGGAGTGTTAAGCTCTGAGACCAGTGCTATGATTTATTCATGCCAGCACACCTGCTCCAAAGCAGGAAATTATCACCTTTTAATTTCCCATATTAAATTTCACACATTCAAGTTTGAAGTTAATTAAAAATATTAGGCATAAGTGAGACATCCAACTTGCTTTTGCTGAAGAATTACTCAAGGAGGAAGTAACAAAGGCTACCTGACACATGAACAAATTCACACACTTATAGATTTACTACATCAGAACAACTGGCAGCATGCTGTTTCTTTGGACAGGTAATAATTTCAACCAGGGCCATCATCTAAGATATAGATTTATAGATTTAAGGAGCTAAGCCTCAACTTGCAAGGTCTGAGTGCACTCCCAGGAGAAATGTTTCTACAGCCATAAAATGGTTGTTGCCCAAGAGTTTTAAAGGTGGCAATAGATCTAAAATCAATAAATAATTTGGCTTTGTTGTTGCAACTTCTGTACTGCTGTAATGAATGCTTACAAGTGAGCATATAGAGCTACTCAGTCCAATTTTGATATCAAGATCAAAAATTCAGAAATTTAAGAATTTTGATTATATGATTAAAAACTGGAGCACTATATATATTTGTGAGTGTGCGTGTGTGAGAGTATGTAACACCATCCCCTCTGGAATTAATAAAAAAATCAGATTCTGATTTTTATTCTGAAATACAACCTGCTCCATACATAGTGCTGTGGATTATTTTTATATTGGCAGATACAGTTAAAAATTACATCTCTGTATTTTTAGCCTGAATGGGGATGCATATTCATATTTTCTACAGTGTGGGCTAAATAGTGCGCTGTAAGTAAAAGCCACATGTGAGATGTCATAACCCCTTTTATGCAAATATACTGTAATAAAAATAAACTGAAAAAAGGGTTTGTACTGTTTCCCACCATGTTGCTGAAGTGTTACAAACTTTTGGTGAAAATTAGTTAAAACCTTTTTCCAACTACACCATGTACAGTATATCCATGGCACTATTGTGTTGCATTTGCTTTCTGTCTAGTGTCAGCCCTTCACATCTTTTTTGCTTTGCTCATAGTCACTCTGCTCACATATAATTAATTTTAATAAAGCCACATTCTCAATAAAGCTCTACTCATTTACATTTTCCATTTTGTCACCAGACAAGGGATAGAGAAAGAGTGACTGAAATAGAGCTGATTAAGACTGCCTTGTTGTCTACTTCAGGCCCTTCTCCCAGGTGGACATGTCCAAACCACCTCAACTAGCTCTTTTTGATGTGGAGGAGTAGTGGCTCTTCTCTGAGCCCTTTGCTGAATAACCAAGCTCCTTAACCTATCCTTGTATCCTTGATCTCATTCTTTCAGGCACTACCAGAGCTTGTGTCCACAGGTGGGGTCTGAAACGTAGATTGGCCAGTACATCAACAGCTCCGCTTTCACAATCAGCTCTATCTTCAAGTGTCCGCATTACTGCAGACACCTCACCAATCCATCTGTCATTCCCTTCACAAGACCCCAAGATACTTAAACTCCTCCACTTGGGACAGTGAGTCATTGACAACCCAGAGAGGGTCCTCCACCTTTTTGTTTGGTGGCTTGTGTTACCATTTTTTAAAATTAATTTTTGATTTGTCTGACACAACAATTGCAAAGACAATCTGTTTCCTCGCCCACCTCAGGCCATGACCCAGATCTCCATCTGCAGAATGTTCTGGTCAGAAAGGTCCTCCAAAACAAGGACTACCATCACCATCATAGTATATATCCCCCAACTCAGAACATCTTTGTTTATGGATTCAAGTTACTTAAATTCATGATTTGAAAAAATTCAGGCACCAAAAAAGTGAGCTGTTTGCATCCCTTATTATCATTACAGTTTTTCACATTTTCACTGACGTGTAAACCCAGGATTGCCATTGTGGACCATCAGACTAAGCACTCCATTGTTTTGGATTCCAATCCACTACAGCTACACGAGTTCCTCCCATTTCTCAACATGACTCACTGACCATAGCTGGTACATCACATTAAGTAATTACCACACTCCACAAGGGTTAACACATTAGTGTGTAGCCAGTGAGCTGCCTCAGAATTTGAGTCTCTATTTCATGGTATTAACCTGTGGACCTCTGTAAGCTGTAGGTAATGTGCAGCCTCTAGCATGTAATGTGGTCTGTATGTGTGTGAAGAACCCCACTGACCTTCAGTAACAGCCCTATTAATGGCTTATCTCCAGCAGAGGTAGCCACAATGTCAAACCTCTACTAGCACACCCATCCATGAATACTTTACATGCACATTAGCAGGTTTGAAATACACACATACACACACCTATTTGCTCACTTACTTGTTACACAATACAAAATCCAACCAATCCACATTCTGATTCTACACACACACATACAGCCTACGCAGCACAGATCTTAACTTTATATTGTTTTCCTGTACAAACTATATAAAAGCTGCCGTGCCTAAACAGAAATGAATGTACATCACAGTATAAATTACATAAGCTCTCCTGAATATTAAAGAGAAATGCTTTTGGGAGTTTTAATTCCATGCCTTGTCTTTAAAGAAATAACATCACTAACTACCACTTACTGGATTTCGTTTAGTAATCTCTTGATTTAACTGAGAACACATTAAAGGAATTCCTCCTTCAGTATAACTGTGATTATGACTTTAAAAACTAGTATTTGTTGAAGATCAAAGCATATTAGTCAAAGTTATTGTGACTAAAGATATGACTATTATACTAATGACTAAGGGCTCATTTCCCATAAAGGGACCAATAAAAAGACTAATCATAAACTAAAAAGTATCTGTGCAGCAAATTAATTATCTAATAAATAAAGACAGAGTAGTGGTATTAAATTCAAAGTCTCAGTGAGAACAGGTGTTGAAAGACAAGGACAGTAGATGCACTTTGGCTTTAAGCATTGCTTTTGTTGAATTCTGACTGTGTGTTATTTGCATAAAGACCTGTGTACTCAAGCAGTCTGGCTTTAGGGCAGCTCATTTTAGACTGCACTCCTGGAAGCCACTGATGGACTCTGCTGAGCTAAGACCTACTTCATCCTCCATTCTTCACTAACTGTGGACTGTTAACCAAAAGGTTATACTCCTGTTTCCTGCATAAAGAATATTTCAGGGTATTCCTTCTCAACAGTTATTTCTTGTTGAGGAAACTGTCCCATAATAAAAAGAACCAGAAAAAACTTCTCATTTTCTGATTTTGCTAATGTTTATTTTTAAAATACACATCTACAGGACTTTACTCATCAAAGTTGCTGCTTCTGCATGTTCTTATATAATTTTAACTTGATCCATACTTAACTCTGATAAATATGCTGAAAATGTAAAACTGGCAACTTTGATGCATTAATATGAGATATGTTGACGCAGCACTTCAGCTTCAGGTCAGTGTTATGATCTCTGAGTAGTCCTGGGGTTTTTGGTTTTGGTGTTTGGAATTCTTGCTTATTTTGAGATGCTCTCATGGTTTCTTTGTTCTCAGTTTTGTTTGTCGTAAGGTTTTGATTTCACATTATTCTTTAACATATTGAGCCTTTACTTCTTGCTAAATTCTATTTATAGTTTCCGTTTGCATCCATTCATTTATTTATTTAGTTCCCTCAGTGCTTCACTCTGTCATCTTTCTGTTTTTCCCATGTCAGTTCATGTTTCAATATTTCCGTTATTGTTATCCACTTCCTCTTTTATTTTGTAATAATTTACTTCTCGTGTCCGGTGTTAAATTAAACTTCCTCCTCCTGTCTCGATGGCTTGACTGTCCTCACGTGCATCTTATTACCCTCCTGTTTTCCTTTCCCTGATTACTGTGTGTGTGTCGTTCCGTCGTCCTCTTTAGTCTTTGTCTCAGCATCTGTCTTCATTCCCCATGTGCTCCTTGTCTAAGGGATTTTTGGTTTCTGATAATTCTCTTGCTGAACTTTGTTGGACTTGTTTTCTACCAAAGTAAAAGGGTTTAATTTTTGTTACTCTTACCTCCTTTGAAGTCCTGCATCTCATGAGACTTGGCCCTGTGCTTCTCTCTCTCTCTTTTTTAAATCATCTTATTTGTTATTACTTATGATTTATACACTGCTGCAGTTCTAATTACAGTCTACAGTCATCTTATCCTCTCAGATATGCTTATACTGTACCTACCTTTTTTTGTTTAGGGTTTTTTTTGGGGGGGGGGCAGCTACTCTCTAAAATTTGCTATTGTTCCTTCATGGCAGCTGCATGCTGTTCTTACACTTTTTTTAAAAAAAAAAATCAAGCACCTTTTACACTTTTCTTACTGTGAAAACCCTAATATCAGTCTAGACAGCCAGCAGCTTCATATGACCAACATCACAGCCAAAGTGCCATCCTGTCAATTTACTCTGTATAACATCTATCGATCCATTTCTCACAAAAGCACAGTTCCTTGTTCAAAGTCTTGCCATCTCCTTACTAGACAACTACAGCTCCCTGCTGGCAGAGCTCCCAGCATGCTCTTTGCACTCTACACTGCAAATCACCCAGACTGTTGTTCTTCCAAATGCTGCAAATATAAAAGTTTTAACAGTTTTACAAGCAAGCCAATAAGGCAGAAAATGCACAAAAGTAAAACTAAAATGAAAGAAATAGAATAGCAAAAGAGTGTGCACAATGCAAAATGAAACAGATCACATAAATCACAAGAAAATTAGGTTGTCAAAGAAAAATCAACATATTCATAACAGCAAATGAGATGCAATATAGCCAAAAAGAGAATAGAGTTGCCTTTACTTGTCTGGATGTGTAGCTCGGTAAAGTGAGTATCAAGGTGGCAAAGGAATAAATGTAAATAGTAATTAGATCAATTTGGTGATGATATCTGCAGAGAGGGAGGACTTTGGTTATATTGTAGCCATCAAGAGGGACTTTTTACTTAACTACAACATATTAAACTATGCCATGAGTTTATATACAATGCTGTTTCTTAAAAAAAGTGTGGGTATCATGTGATGTGTAAGTAATACAGAATTCTGTGATCTGATAATCATTTAAATCTCACTTTTATTGGAAGTAGCAGTTCATACCAAATGTGTGCATGTATGTGTGAACTGAATGGAAGTATGTATTGGTTGTATGACTGAATGCAAGACCACATGCTCGAGTGTTGAGATATGTACACTTCTTCACTGTATGTCATCCAAACTTTGAAGCACTTTGTATTTTAAAAAGTGCTATACAAATAAAGCTATTAGTTGTAGTAGAAAGAGAGACGCTGAATGTTGATATTGATCATTTCGAATTTCGACACACTAGAGCAAGTATCACCGATGGGTGCAGTCAGAAGTGGGGGGGCTAATTGCACTTGGGTCCTTGCAAAAATATGCGCATCAACACAGAAATGTGAGCAGTTATACCAGAATGGTTGGCAACACTTGCAGTTTAAGTACAGCATATACCACTCTGGGCCAAAATTCACAAATGAATTTGATATTTAGCCAATACTGTAAACTCTAATGACTTCTATGAAATGCCAGAAGATACATACGTGAAATCTACACAGTGTATACGTACCTGCAACATATACTGTACATAGCAAGATCAGAAACATGAGGCTTGCTGTCACACTGCAATAGCTCAAAAGTGACCAACTGTCGTGTTCCTCAGTGTATGTGGAGAGTGGGGACCCAAATGCAGGACTCACAAACTTAAAGTGACCTTAAAGTCTTAAGTTTAAAGGAAACAGGAGCACACACTGACATCCAAAGATATTGACTAACATCAATCACACAAAACAGAGCAGAGGGAGGCAAGGGAATAAATAGACACAGACTAACGACTAATGAGCAACAGGAGGGAGAGAAACACAGGTGACAACGATCAGGAGCAGGAAGCAAAACTAAACACAATGCACAGGACATGACTGATACCAAAGTAAAACAAGAAATGAGGAACATATTCACAGGGAATGATGACGCAAGACTGAACTTGACATATGAACAAGAGCACAAGAGCATAACACAGAGGAGACATAGATAACAAACTCACATAAGCGGGGGCTAGAACTGAAGCTCAACATAAACTGAGAATACAACAGACTGGGAATAAGAAATAAAGAAAGTAATGAACAGAACTGCAAATACCAAACCCAGGATCACAACAGAAACACCACAAATAACATAAATACAAGGACTCCAAAATAACATAAACCAATACACAGAGACTAGAGACCAGGAGACCCAAGGAGGGTGGAAATAATAGCAAAGACCTGAAAATCTAAATTACAAAACTAAGGATCTTATACAAAGACAACAGAAATCAGAATCCACAATACAAAACACAAAGTGGGTCTAGAGTCTAAATAAAACTAGGAACAGAAACTCAAAACCCTAACTAAAAGATTACAATAGACTATACTAAACATAGGTAAGGTTAGAACCAAGGTTCCACCATAAAAGAATAACATAAAAGAGCCAAAACTCAAAATATACAGAACTAGATCACAAAAACCCAGGACCATGACACCAGCTAAAATATTTTCCATTGTGATTCATCTTGCTGCATGGCACTGCCCTGCTCTGCTACATCACAGTGCTGCAAAAAAGCCCACTGTGACGCCAACTACAATATTTGTCAGATAAAGAGTAATGAATGATACAGAAACAAACCTGAAAGGGCTGTCATGCACTGACACATAAAAACTCACGCACACTGCAGCACTACTCATCTTCAGAAGTCGAGCTTCTGAGTAATCCCACTCCTAAAATATTCCAGATTTTGGTTTCCAGTGAGTTGGATCTATCAGGATGGTCATTCCAACAACAGTGATGAATCAGTGATTTA
This sequence comes from Etroplus canarensis, assembly GCA_015106775.1. NCBI lineage: Eukaryota > Metazoa > Chordata > Actinopteri > Cichliformes > Cichlidae > Etroplus > Etroplus canarensis. The sequence continues at coordinate 3,559 of VUQH01080584.1, read as the reverse complement.
TCGATTTTTTTTTTCCTACGACATCTCTAGGTGTCTCACACAGACCAGATGCACATGCTGTGCTCTGACATTTGGATGAAGCAATAAAGCCTTGTTCCTCCAGCTGGCATCTGCAAACTCAGTGGGGAGGAGAGGTGTCTCATATCAGTTGTTAAGACTGATCATATGCACACACAAACACATGTAGGTGTGAACATGTGCAAAACACAAGCACCAAGTTCATCGGCACAATTGCACAAGTAATTGACACCTTATTACCCTTACAGCCCATTTATGCAGGATATCAGCCAATGTTTTTATCTCGCATCTCCTACAGATTTGAAAAAGCTTTTGAAGAGGAAGAGAATATTTTTAGAAATTCAATGTGCTGCATGCTTGTGTTTTCTCTCCCTGGTGGCAAAATCACTTTTGCTCAGCTATACATATGACGAATGCTCACAGATACAAGAATACGTGCATCTGTTAAGTGTGCAAACAGGGTGAAAACTAACACAAGCACAAATGCACACACACACACACGTACACAGTGGCAGACACACATACAGCAGGACCCAGTGCAACCTCTCCATCAAGCCACACTAGAGGGACATGTAGCTCTTTAGGCAAGGTCACTCATTCATCATCTAAATCTCTCCCTGAGTCACCCCCTCACTTATACACACACACACACACACACACACACACACACAGCCTTTTCCAAGTTGCCATGTTGTTACGGATTGTTATCTGCATCAGCTCTAAGGAGCAGGGCAGCCTAGAGAAGCTGCTTCATCAATTTATTCCCTGATATCCTATGGCATGGTCAACTTTTTTACTAGTGAGTCAGCTGTAGATAAAGACTTCGAAAGAAAACCAAGAGAATGAAAAAGAAAAACTATAGAGATGCAGAGACCAGGGAGCTTTATATTTTGCCTTGAGGACTGTAATAACAATTTAAAGTTCGCCACAGCAGTTGCCCACTCTACTGTGCTGAAGCTCTTCTCACTGCACAATCTGCCAGCTTCTTTCAGGTGTCACTTTATGCACTATACAGTGATTCCAGCTAAATCATTGTAGGTGACCTTTTTTTCAGCAAGAGGAAAACATTGATGTGGTTCTAAAGATGACAAATTAAAGGAAAACTCTGAATAAATGAGGGAAGAAAACAATCACTGCAGAAACTTCCACACAGGTGCACTGCATAATATGATGAAGCAGTTAGTCATTCTCTGTGACATGTATAAAGTGCTGAACATCCACACCTAATCATGTTTTTTTAAATCAAGATTGCAGGCAGAAACAATTTAAGTGCTTTTGCAATTGATTGGGAACTCAACAGGAGCTTCAGTAACAAAGACTTTTAAATGGGCAAGTGTATCTAGAGAAATGGTGACTAAAGAGACATCTGCAACCATTAAAAATATACAGAAAGTGTGGTTAAACACACTTGATGGTTGTTTCTTGTGAGGTACTCTTCTTCAGTTGATTATGCATGTAATTTCACGATATGATCAGACTGTGTCAGCAAGAACAGTCAGTTGCATAGAGAGGGATATTATGGGAGAACTGCAGTGCACCAACACCTCATTATAAAGATAAATGCACATTTGAGAGTTCAGTGATGCATAAACTACAGGCACAGGTCTATAGAAATGTGGAAAACAGCGATTTGGTGAGTGCCTGACCCTTACAATAAGGGAAAACTGGTGGCTCTGTGATGGGGTGAGTGTGCTGGCATCGTTAGGTTCTTCTTGTTCCCTCAGAGGGAGGGGTCAGGGAGGTGGGTATAAATCAGTGCTAAGTGATTATGTCTATCCTGTGATGAAACACTTCCATACCAACAGGAACTGGCTCTTCAAGGATGACACTGCCTTCATCCATAGGTCCTGAGGAATCACTGAATAGTTTGACAAAAATCTAAATTATGTGAATCAAATGATATGTCTTCCAAACCAGCCACAGGGGCCCACAAGCCAATGTACTCCTAGTGCCGGTCCCAAGCCAGGGTAAATGGTGAGGGTTGGGTCAGGAAGGGCATCCGACGTAAAAACTTTGCCAAACCAAAATTGCGGATTCATGACACTGAATGGAGAAGAAGTGCAGAATGGGGAAGAAGTGCACTGGTACCAATCTTCAAGAAAAAGGGTGATGTGCAGAGCTGCAGTAACTACAGAGGGATCAAGTTGATGAGCCATACCATGAAGATATGCCAAAGGGTTGTTGAAGCTAGGCTAAGAAGAGAGGTGACCATCAGCGAGCAGCAGTATGGCTTCATGCCGAGAAAGAGTACAACAGATACAATGTTTGCTTTGAGAGTGTTGATGGAGAAGTTTTAACGTTTTAAAGTCATTTCAGTCTCATATTCAGATCGATTCAGATTTTTCCATCAGCATGACTGATTACTTCACTACAACTAATTGATGATTGATCAGTTTGTGTCTAAAGCTTTAAACAGTGACACTATAGTAACGTACAGTAAAATGTTTCAGAGGCACCGACTGTAAATTTTATTTTAACTTAATTCATTTTATTTTAAGCACATCAAATAGGAAATTAATGTCTGTTACCTGGGTAACTGACTCAGAGTTTAAGTTAACCCTCTTCCTGGAACAGAAAACCCAGAGTTTCCCTCAACTGGGTTAAAAAAACTCAGAACTTTAGCATAAGCTGTTTTGTGGAACAGGATTCAGCTGTCAAAAACACGTTTTTGTATCAGGTGGAGATGACCAACAGACATACTAAATAAAGTTATTTTACTAATTTGTTTAAATAATCTCATTAAAATATTAATTTCATAATCCATTTTCTACCACTCATCCAGATTCGGGTTGCGGGGGGCAGCAGTCTAAGCAGAGATGCCCAGACCTCCCTTCCCTGAGCCAGCTCCTCCGGCTTTTCCAAGGGGACACCAAGGTGTTCCCAAGCCAGCTAAGAAACATTCTCTCCTCAGTGTGTCCTGGATCTGCCCCGGGGTCTCCTCCCGGTGCGGCATGTCCAAAACACCTCATCAAGATGGCGGCGCGATGGTAGCACGTGGCCACTCCAGAACCAAGGTGGTGCTTGTTCCCCTGTGATTGTCCATGTTCTGACCCGACATTCAGGTGTTCGGGTGTTGTGGACACCGGGACGGTGGTGTTCGTGTTCGTAAGTCGGAGGTTCGAGGACGACCAGACGCCGTTGTAGCTCCGTCCACAGACGAGACTAACTGGCGATCCGGCGGCGTTGTTTTTCATGATCGCTAACTGACGATCCAGCGGCGTTGTATGAACTGCCGGGCAGCGTCCAAAGTTTTTGATTTCCGCGGGGAGTATCATCGCGGGACTGATGCTGCAGGTGAATGGTTTCTGCGAACTTCGATCTCAGCTTGCTGTGTGGACCGGGACTTCAGTCCTCGGCGTTGCCTGATGCCAGTGGCCGGGGAAGAGGACATCGCAGGCGGGGTGTTGTGTCGGGCCGGAGGTGGGCCCTGGCCGGCCGGCACTACCCTTGTATGGGGCACCAGGTCCTGGGGGAACACTTTATCATTTCACTGTGTATTTATATGTAGTTGAAATGACAATAAAGTAATCTAAAAAAATAC
>VUQH01080583.1:0-16419 GCA_015106775.1 Etroplus canarensis | reverse complement strand
TGACAGGTAGATAATCAGAGAAGCTAGAACTGAATGAAACCATAATGTGTGACGTGTGCTTGTATTTTTCATACCAGCCTTAATATTTATATTTATTTATTTATGTGAGGCTGAAGGTGTTGTAGTGGTTGAGAGGCTCTCTATTTCCTACCGACTTCCTCAAACGATCCAAAGACATGCTTGTGATAGGGTTATTATTGGTGATTCTGAATTGTCTGCAGGTGTGGGTGTGAAAACGGAATGGAAGTGGGCTGGCATTTATAATGCACTTGTCTAGTCTTACTAACCTCTCAAAGCACTTTAGACACATCTAACCATTCAATCATACACATGCCTTATTTTTTTGAGTTCATGAACTAAAAAGTTACCTTTTTTCAGCGGTTAAATGTTTTCATTATATCCTACACAAATCTCTTTATTACAGTCAAGCCTGCATTCAGTAAGTCAACTCAAATGTTCTGAGCTTGTGTGACTTAAAATTTTCAGTCACTTCTCCCTTGAAATTAATTTTACAGAATTAATAAACTCTTTTATGTTAACCCTAGTACTGCCGGACGTCAATAGATTGATCACTTCCGGTGTTTTCATTCACTGCCAGTAGCCTAGCTGGTCGTATAGCTGGCAGGACAAGGGTTAACTCAACTTAATATTTATTTGCATTTGTTATTCTTTGAATTAAATTCAGTTTGAAGATTCTTGGTTAGACAACAGTCCCAATCACTGTACCACAGCGCCAACCCTTGCCACAACAGATTGTCTCACTTCTATTTCGTGCTGCCAGCTTCAAGAGTTTGAGTAAATCCTTTCATTTGAACCTTACCCTATCCTATTAATGGCTGATTAATTGTGCTTCATTGGTCCTGGAGAGCCTATGCACAGCTTTTCAGACCGTCATCTTCAAATTGTAGCTGTTTACTGTCACCAGGGGGCAGCATCAAACAACCAGCCTGTTAGCCAGTCTTCCTTGCTGTTGATGGTCCTTCAGCCAGCTGCATCGGGTGTTAAAAACAAGTGCCTTTTGCAGTAACTGTCTATTTGCCTTACAAGCAAACTTGCAAACAAATGAATGAATATCCTCTTGAGCGGTACTGTATATTCATTTATTTGTTTTATTTTTTATTATTTAGCTTTTCTGCAGTATAATGTCTGATTTGTGGTACACGTTTGCATCAGTTGTGTGAGTTGGATTTCCCTCTGCACTGAAAAATACTGACATAAACTGATACACCCGTGTACCATAAATCAAGAAAGGAAAACTATTTATTCAATGCAAAAACTTAAAATCTCTTACCATGCTGTTAACTACTCCACTCAGAGAGCAGCACAAACTGGCTCTAAGTGAGAGGCCCAAATACACAACTGTGCAAGAAGACAAATATCTGATAGTGTGTAGTTTAAGACAAAAACACCCCATAGGTTGTCAACTGGCAGCTGTGCTAAATAGTACCCGTCACACTCCAGTGTCAAAATCAACAGTGAAGAGGCGACTTCAGGATGCTGGACTTCATGGCAGAATTACTATGAAAAAATCATATCTCAGTCTGGCCAATAAAAAGAAAAGACTGAGGTGGGCAAAAGAGCACAGTCACTGGACACTGGAAGAAGGTGTTGTGGACAGATGAGTCCAAGTTTGATGTCTTCGGATCAAACAGAAGAACATTTGTGAGCCACAGAATAAATGAAAAGATGCAAGAACCCTGCTTAACACCATCCTTCACCCATGGTGGAGGCAGTGTGATGGTCTGGGGTGCTTTGGAGGTTGTAAAATAAGAGATTTGTACAGAGTGGAAGGGACCTTGACGAAGGAACACCATGCCATATCCTGTGGACAGCGCTTGATTGGGGCCAACTTCATCCCACAACAGGGTACTGATGCAAAACACACCTCTAAAATGTGTCAACAATATTTAAAGAATAGGCAGTCAGCCAGAATTCTGACTGTAATGGAGAGGCCAGCACAGTCTCTGTATCTGAACCCTACTGAGCTGTTGTGGGAGCAGCTTGACCGTATGGTGTGGAGGAAGACTCCATCAGGCCGATCCATCTTGTGGGAGATGCTGCCGGAAGCATGGGGTGAAATCTCCTCCGATTACTCCACCACTTCATAAACTGTGACAACCTTCCACCAACATGCTTGACAGTAAATATGAGATGTTTATGCTGATAGACTGTTTGGTTTTGCCAGAGGTGGCACTTGTTCTTACCATGTTCTTTTCAGAAAGAAGAGTTTTTCTCTTGGCAACCCTTCCAAACAAGTCATGGCCTGTCAGTCTTTCTCACTGTACTATCATGAACTTTAACATGTAACATGCTAAGCGAGGCCTGTAGAGTCTGTGATGCTCTTGGGTTTTTTTTTTTGCAGTTTCTCTGAGCACTGAAGTGAATTTGCCGGAACATCCATTCCTGGGAAGATCGTGGCATTGTTGCTGTGAATTCTCCAGATGGGCAAACTGACCAAACATCTGTTTTTGCGGTGAGGTGGTCACACTTGCTGATGATCAGTTAATCAAGTGCATTTGGTGTGCAGCACATGGCCTGGAATTGTTAACAGCGTTCTGTCTCTTTCTCTCAGCTATATCATCATTTTGAGGTATAGTAGTTCAAAGAACGCATGTTGATTCCGGCGTTTGCATTCTAATCCCATTCACTTTCCTCCTTCCTGCTTGTAGGCTATGTGCAGTTGTGGAGTGAATAAACAAACATGAAAGCCAAAGCATGTGCAACCATATAAAAGTGAGCTAATGCCTATAGTTAATGAATGTGTGTAGGCTTTAGGTCATTTTTGATGGATGAAAAAGCCAATGCTTTCATTGAACTAGCACAATCCTCATTCTGGCTCTCAGCCCAGACAAATCCCCACACCTTCAAAGAGGCACTGTTATTCCTTTTCCCCAGAAATAGTGACATTGATTTTTCTACACCTGTTGTGATTAAATTAACCCTCATTTGCCCTATAACATATTTTAGCCGGAACGTTAGGCGTTATAATCAGTGATGCGTAGGCCCGCAAAAATGATCAACCACGTTAAAAGCGTGAGCTGAAATGTCAGTCTCTGCATACATCCTTACTCACTGTCGCACACAAACCGCCGCGGCTTTCCAGCCATCCCCCATGGCTTGTCAATCATGTGGACAACTTGATTATTTTTTATCAGCGAACCCTGGTGCATCAGTCACTTCCAAAGATTCAGCTGATATGTCAGGATTGGAGTAATGATTGGTAACGACTTTTTTTCAAGCACGCTCGAGAGTCTCGTTGAGCAGGAAAAAAGTCAAGTATGTGAGTAGAAAACTTGGACAGTATTTGATCTACTATTTATACTCAGAATAAAATGCAGTAAGCTAAACAGTAAATGTGTGTGTGTGTGTGTGTGTGTGTGTGTTTTCTCTTTGTCTAGTTCATGTTTGCAGGGTGATATCCTGGTTGTGCTAACGAGTGTTGATCACTGCAGTGGAAGATTTAAACTGGAGATTTGTAGATTTATCAGGTTAGCAAAAGTGGTTCTTAAGATTTTTTTTTCAATTAACATAAAATTAATGTGTTTTCCCTACCCTGGCTTTATACACTTAATGTACAGAAGTATTGGACAACCTACACTTTACACCCATTCTAATTCCATAGGCATTAAGATGGTTGGTCCCCCCGCCTTTGCAGCTGTAACAGTTTCTACTCTTCTGAGAAGGCTTTCTATAAGTTTTTGAAGTGTGTCTGTGGGAATTTTTGTCCATTCATTCAGAAGAGCATTTCTGGAATCTCTGTCCTAGTTCATCCCAAAGGTTTTGAAAGGGGTTGAGATCGGGGCTCAGTGCGGGCCAGTCAAGTTCTTCCACACCAAACTGTTTCATCTATGTCTTCATGGACCTAGCTTTGTACACTGAGTCACAGCCATGCTGAAACAGAAAAGGGCCTGTTCCCACAACGTTGAAGCACAAGCTGAAGCATTAAGATTCCCTTTCACTGCAATTAAAATGTCCAGGCCATCCCAGCATTGTTATCCCTCCTCCACCAGACTTTATAGTTGGCACAGTGCTTTCAGGCAGGAAGTGTTCTTCTGGCATTTCCAAACCCAAATCCACAGAGCATGTTTCCACCTCTTCAGAATTACACCAATCCATCTGACACCCGGCATTGTGCTTGTTGATGTAAGGCTTGCATGCAGCTGCTTGGCCATGGAAACCCATGTCATGAAGCTCTGACACATAGCTGTTAATGTCAGTGAAGGTTTGAAACTCTCTGGTTACTGAGTCAGCAGGCGACTATCTACCTCAGCACTGGGTGACCCCTCTCTATAACTTTACCTGGTTGGCCACTTGGTGGCTGAGTTGCTGGGGTTCCTAAAGAGCTTACCACATCATAGAATATCTACGAGATGAGAAATTTTACAGGCGGACCTGCTGCAAAGGTGGCATCCTGTCACAGTTATTATTACAGTTGTTACACTTTCAAATTCAGTGAGTTCTTTAGATGACACATTGTGTCAGAAATGTAAAGGCAGACTGCATGGCTACAGCAGGTGCTCAGTGTTGTACACCTGTGGTGATGGGACTGAATGAAACATCTAACTTCAGCGATCAAGAGTAAGGCCCAATACTTTTGTCTGCATGATGTTTCATGATTTTAGCATGAAATTCATCAAAGCAAACTGACACATGACATTATGAAAGTGCAGTTTGGATGTGGGGAGTCCATCCATCACTGAGAAGAAGCTGAGAAGAAGCTGGCCTGGTTGGCCTTCAAGTGGCATCAGTTAGCCGGTCTCTCTTTCACCCCAGCATCCATGTTGTACAGTTTTCCTGTGTTATTTCTTTAGGATATTTTCCCCTTGTCGTGTCCTTATTTTCTGAGCTTCAGCTCATGTGGTCTTCCCTCCCTTTTCCAACCTTTAACCGGATTAAGACACAGCCAAGAAATATGCAGACTACCCGGTAGATCAGCAGGCCTGGCTGCACACCAGTGATCCTGAGTAAGGCAGACCGCTCATCTTTATTCAGAGGTAAACAGACTTCATAGAAAAGTAGGAAAGAAAGAGATGACACTGACATCTAGACATTTTAAGCTTAAAAAAAACTTTTTATTACATTTTGATTTTGATGATTTACACCTATATTTAAAAAGAGACTTCGTTCAAGACAGTTTGTTTTCCTAAGTGCAGCTTTAGCCGTCATTCCTCCTCGTGGTCCTTTAATTTCCATTAACAGGCTTTCTTAACTTCCTGAGCTCTTCTAACAAATGACCCGCTACCAGGGGAAGATCTCCTACGCAGGAGAAAAAATGAGGCCTACAGTCAAATCCTGGAACTTCAAATCACAAAAGAAGATGAATGGGTTTCTTTTTAGTTTCCTCCTTTGTTAACTGCTTGCAATTTAGGCAGTGTTAGAAAGTTCATCCTTTCCGTTGCAACCGCATTTAACCTGAGAACTTTCCAGCGTGATTTTATAATTCGTCCCTCTCTTGAATTTGTCCACAGGGTCTTTTTTTTACAATCAACTAAAGTACAAAACATGCTATGTTCAGCTGGGCTGCATTGTCAGACCTTCACCGAGTCAGATTTCCCATTAAACTGAATAAAAGTACTGGCAGCTACATTTTCCAGCATGAAACTGTTATTTTGCATTGTATCCGCTGCAAAGGTTTTCAGACTTCTTGTGCTCAAAGGCAGACCAAATGGCCGGTCAAAAATTTCAATGTCTGGGAAAATAGCCTCCATGCTATCTGAAGCGGTGTCAGCTTTCTTGAATCTACCTTTGGACGGCCCATTTTCCTCCATTTGACTTGTAAAAAAAAAAAAAAAAAAAAAAGAGCATCCCTCCTCCCTTAGCATATCCCGCCTTCGCCTTACCCGACGCTTCCTCGTAGTCCAACAAAGGGACTGTGGCCTTTTGAAGTAAGCCGAGTTTCTCTCAGAAGTTCGGTTTTCAAGTCCCTCTTTATCTTGCTCGGTGCAGCGTTGGCATTAGTTAAAATCCCCATCGCCACCACCACAAGTGATGACGCACTCGGGCTGAGGCAATTTAGTGAAGGCGTCTGAGTTTCCTCAGGTGGTGGGCTGTGTGCGCTGCTGGTTAGTCATGTCTTCTATTTAACCTCCCCGCTGTGCCTGAGGGCCACTGATACATCACACTGACCATGTGGAACAGACTGGGGTTTCTACTGACCTTAATCTTTCATTTTTTAAAGGATTTCTTTTCTAGAGAAAATTAATTCATGTAAAGTCCTGATACATAAATTAACAGTTCAACAATAACTTTGTTTCTATAGTTTTATATTGCAGAAATAATATACAGTTGTCACCTGTGCCGGTTTCTCTGCACGCCGTTTGGGAACCGCTCATCTGTAATCTACAAGTTTCTAGTTGTAGAAAAAAGATCAGAATCAGAAAACTTTATTAATCCAGGGGGACATGGCATTGTGTTACAGACGCCCAGTTAGATATAAATAACTATAAAATGAACATCAAAATGAATAAACGAATAAACATTTCTGTATGAATTGCAACATGTAACATAAATAACTCTAAGGATAAACACTATAAGGGCTCAGCTTTACCGATAGGGTGAGGAGCTCGGCCATTCAGGAGGGCTCAGAGTCGCTACACCTCCACAATGAAAGGAGCCAGCTGCGGTGGTTCTGGCATCACACTCAGATGCCTCCTGGGCACGTCACGGTTCTTCAGACTGAAAGGATTCGGGGCGGGACGCAGCTCCGTTTAAAGTTTATTTACAATAGAAAGTTCACAATGTGCAAAGTGCTCAGGTGCTCAGGGGAGTGGTACTGTACAGGGCCGTGAGGGAGAGGGCGTGCTCTATCCGTGAGGGGGTCCTAGGGAAGGGGGGGAACTCCAAGGCTCTCTCTCTCTCTAGCAAAACCAGGGTGAAGGTCAGGAATCCGGGGTCCAAAAGGGGGGGGGAGGCTGGTCGAGAGAGAGAGAAGCAGTCTCGAGGAGAGAGAAACCCACGAGTAATAAACTTTCAATAATCAGAGCTGGGTGAGCTTGAGACGGCGGGGGTGACCGGGGAGGCCTGGACGTCTTTGCCTAGACTGCTTCCTCTGCAGCCCGGACCCAGCTAAGAGACAGAAGATGTATGGATGGATGTGCAATACAATGAATACAAAGATGCTTTCACTGAAATGGGCTCATTGCAGACGACCAGCACAGCCTCGTTCTGTCTGCTTGGTTTTGTGCTTCATTCGCTGCTCCCACCTGCTGCATCATCTGCTCATCCCTACCCCTCTGATCACCTGTTTCCACTCTCCTAATCAGCCCCCTGAGAGCATTCCCCACCGGCTCAATACACACTCACCAGATTACCTCTTCTGCCTTGGCTCCTGTTTAGTTTCTGCTTTATGGACTTGCCTCTACTTTGAATTCTACCTCAGCTTGTTCCTTAACCTCTCTTTGTCTACTTATTTTTTGTGACTTAGACCTGAAACAGACGCTGGCTTGTCGAGGCAATCAGAATAAGTCCCGAGATAAAGAACTGGGAGTGTCGCTTTGCTCTCACACTTTAGACATTCATACTCAGGCAAATGGCATCATGAGTGGCTGCTTTGAAAAATCAGAAGTAACCGTGCACTTGAATGTAATTATTTGCAATTATCATTTATTACTAATTGGAACTACACAGCATTCAGACGTGCGCGAGCGTGCAGAGCAGAGCGAAACGAGGGAAGAGGAGAGAGGCAAAGAGTGGGCTGAGAAGAAGAGACCGAAAAGATGAGACGCTGCCGCTGATCACAGGCAGATTTGAGCAACAATGTGAACTCTGAATCGGTTCCCTTGAGGATGTTTTTGAAAAACGGACCATAAAAATAGAATAGAATGGGCTATGATTTGTTATTATGGAGCTCGTTGAAAAAGGGACGATCAGTCTTAAAAATCACCATGATTACTACCTGAAAGATCTCGCAGTTCTCGTCTCCAGTATCATTCTTGTGAGTTTATACTCCCCATGCATACAAATTTACATGACAGCGTGTTACCCCCGCCAAGAAGGTTATGTGATTGGTTTGGTTTGTAAGATCTCTCAAAGTTATGGAAGGATTTGCATAAAAATGAGAAGTTGGGCTTGGCCCTACTCATGGGGGGATTTATGGTCCCCAGTCAGTGTGTATATAGATGGATTATGGGAATTCAGCTAATGCAGAGGCTACAGAGATGCACTTCTTACAGTCCTCCAACGCTGATTGGTTGAAAAGTTGGCAGAAATATGTCCGCCACAGAAGAGATGATCAAAGATCTTAAAAAGCATGGCTTTAGTAGAGAGTTTTCATTGGTTTTGTTATTTAGTTTTGCTCCAGTTGAAAGAGGTTTTTTGAATTATGAATTCTGTCTATTCTGTGACAGGGCCAAAACTTCTGGATCTACAGCTGCAGAAACAAGGAAAGAATATCCCATGCACTACTGAGCTGGATCTGGATCCAGGAACTTTTTAAAAGCAGTCTTTACCATTGTGAGACAAACAATGCTAATTATTGCAGAAATACGCGACAATTTGAAATTAAAAAAGTGGGACAAAATGTCTTGAAATAACAAAAATGAATCCAGAGCACCTTCTAGATTCAGGAAATCAATTCTCACATGATGTGGAGGGAATTTTCTGCCTGCGTGGATGGATTGCTTTTGTTTCAAATTATTTAATATGGTATCTCAAATGCAACGTGACAAAAGCATGCACTAACAGCAATATATGCTAGCAGCAACACGTCCCAAAATTTGAAAGAATGGCAGGAAAAGGCTGGAAAAGTCAGCAGTAGTAAAAGAAACAGCTGGAAAAACATTTTGCATATTGCACTGACTGACAGCAGGTCAGTAATATGATTGGGTATAAAAAGAGCACCTCAGAGTAAGAGTCTCTCAGAAGCAAAGATGGGCAGAGGTTCAGCGATCTGGGAAAAGCTGATTCTACAAACTGTGGAGAAATTTCATAATAATGTTCTCGATTTAAAATTGCAAAGACTTTGAATGTTCCAAACATGATACCATCAAAAGACTCTCAGAATCTGGTGACATCTCTGTGTGTGAGGGACACGGCTGGTGAAGTTCAGGCCCTCAGGCAGCACTGCATCACAAACAGACGTGATTCTGTCATTAAATCGCTGCATGGGCTCAGGAACACTTCCACACATCATCGTCTGTGAACGCAGTTGGCCGTGCCGTCCACAAACACAGGTTAAAGCGCTATCATGCAAAGAAGAAGCCATGTGAACATGATCCAGAAACGCTGCCGTCTTCTCTGGACCAAAGCTCATTTAAAATGGACTGAAGCAAACTGGACAACTGTTCTGTGGTCAGACCAATCAAAGGTTGATTTGTTTAATATGTAAATGTTTATAGTTAGGGCTTAGTTATGCTGCAATAGGTTTAGGCTGCCGGGGGGCTTCTTATGATGTGCTGGGCATTTCTCTCCACCCACCTCTTTTCACTCCCCATGTGTTTATTTGATACTGCTGCATGTCATTAAATGTTGTCTTCTGTCTCCCGTAGCCTTTGTCTCTTTTTGCTCTCCTTTCTCTCTTCTCTCTCTCTCTCTCCTCACGCCCAATTGGTGGAGGCAGATGGCTGCCCCTCCTTGACCGTGGTTCTGCTGGAGGTCTTTTTCTGTAAAAAGGGAGTTCTTCCTTCCCACAGTCGCCAAGTGCTTACGTGAGTCTGTTTTTGTTGTGAATTGGTGCTGTATAAATGAAATTAAATTGAATTTAATTGAAATTTCTGGCTTAGAATTTTTCCAATTTTGCAAAAAGGTTTAAAGCCCGTTGACTTTTTTCCAGTGTTTTTCAGATGCGAGAAATAACGGTACAGATGTGCTCATGTAGATATGGCTGTTGAGCAGCCATGTCTGGTCATGGTTATCCTGACTTTAAATCACCAGGCTATACAGCAGGAAGGATCCACCTTCTTCATCTACAATAAAAAATCAGTAAGACATGGGGGATGGGGGCGTCTTTAGAAAATAACAATGGATGGAAATTAAATGACCTTGAGGGCCACATGGAGCACAGAGTCTAAATTCTCTACTACACCAGGAATTCTGCCTGTCACACCTCACTCCACCTTGGCTTCTCTAATCTCATTACACTCAGACAGAGATGGAGGATTAAGATTTTATCCTGTTGCCAAATCAAGGATGTCTGCCTGATGTTAAATTTGCCATCTACTTTACTCCCTACAGCTCAGGTTCAGATGTCTGCTCCTTTCAGCAGTTCTCAAGGGAGTCTCAATTTGTTTCTGAACCTGCAACTATGAAGACGTTTATCAAAGAGGAGCTTTTTCTGCCTTTAGTATGCTGTATTCTATTATAGCTCTCTGTTTCGTTTAAGTGTATTATACATCTATTTTTGGCATTTTTAAATGTACTTTTTCATCAGATCAGCCAACCGCAGCACTAAGCTAATGAGCCGATTCCCTGGCGAGGCGTCCATTTGTCCACAATCCGAAAGAATTGCTAGGATGATTGACAATCATCCTAGAGTATTGGTGAGAATTTAATCGTCACCCAAAGGGTCTTCACCCAGCATGCACTCCAGGTCACATTGGTCATTTTACAGGCACTTCTTATCTTCACAAGAATCGCTGTTTCTATTAGTCTGGATTCTACTGTTCATAAAATGAGTGTTTGCCTGTGCCCCTCTGTATCTATACATATGTGCTGTCATTAGATTTATTTATGGCATAACAACATCTTAGGGCCCAGTCACACCATGACAAGCGTAGGCCAACGCACCCAAACTCCTCTAAAATGCTGGCATACACGGAACAATGATGTTAAATGGACGTATACATAACGTATTGCTAACACATATGGAACGCAATGCCAACGAATGCTAGCATATTGCCGGCATTTGCAACTTGAAGCCCATTTATACTACATCCCTTCAACGCAGCACATATGCCATTATATGGTAGCTGTATGTTAGAAACACGTTCAGTACGACTGAAACACGTCAATATCCCCTGGAGGTAAGTTTGATATATGTTACACATATGTTAAAAACACTTTACTCATAGGTTATTAATACGTTTCAGGTACGCTTGACATCATCTCCACCTATTTCGGCATATAAGTAACGTGAGTCCACGTATGCATAAAGTACCTGTAACATATGGTCCGCGTATGCAGGAGCCATACGCTGGCAAATGCTGGAAGTTTTGTGCATGCTCAAAATTTTCCGGCCGCCTCGCCGTTCTATGATGTATACCGGCATACTTCAGCATGCTCTTAACCGAACTCACCAATAACTTAATCGACATGTGCCAGTGTGTTTGCACATTGTTTCATACGTCAGCATACGCTTGCTAAATCGTCGCAGTGGGACAGGGGCTTTGAGCACATTAGGGCCAGTCAACAAATACAGCCGTGATGTAGTAGCAGCATCGGGTCATTTGGCCCGACTGACTCCACAGTGTTGAGTTTAAAGGGGTTTGTTAAAAAGGGAAACTGACAGCTTAGAAATAATGGTTTGACCCTAAAACTGGAGTTTCTGATGCCAAACCCAAATCATAATCAACAATCTAGATTTTCAGCAGAGGGAATAGGTTTAACTTTCACTGGCCGCTTTATTAGTAACACCACGCCAAGGGTTGGACCACCTTTTCCCTTCAGATCTTAGTTAATTTTTACTGGCATAGATTCAAGAAGTTGCTGGAAACATTCCTCAGAGATTTTGGCCCATATTAACATGACAGCATCACTCAGTAGCTGCAGATTTATCAGCTGGACGTCCATGAGGTGAATCTTCTGTTCCACCACATCCCAAAGATGCCCTGTTGGACTGAGATCTGGTAACTGTGGACCCCATTTGAGGTGATTTGACCCTTGCAATATAATGTTTTATGCTGCTGAAAGCAGGCATCAGAGGATGGGTACACTGAGGTCACAAAGGGATGTTCATGGTCAGTAACAATACTCAGGTAGGCTGCAGTGTGAACGAAGCTCAGATGGTACTAAGATTTCAAAAGTGTACCAAGAAAATATCCATAACACTGACAGTGCTGAATACACTGGAGAAGTCAAAGAGCGTGACCCTCACAGTGCTCAGTGGCTTGGCCAGCTGGGTGAAGAGCAGGTAGGTGATTGCGTCCTCAACTTAAAGTTGGGGCTGGTAGGTGAACTGGAGGGGGTCCTGTAGGGTGCCGACCATGGGCTAGAGCTGGTCTAAGATGAATCTCTCCAGGTTCTTCATGATGTGTGGCGTACGTGATGAAAGTGATGTAAAATGGTAGGAGCCAGAGGATAAATCCAAAATAGAGAAAAGGTGGCATCAGAGGTGACAGAAGGACTATTTATACACTGGGAACTGATTGGAGATCAGACACCAGAGTTAAATGAGATGCAAGTGAAAACAATAAATAAAGTGCTGAAAGTTTGATCATCTTAAATGACTGGAATGACTTGTGAATACAAAGGACGAGTGGTTTAAAGCGTTCTCCCTCAACCTGGGTTTGTATATCCAGCTGTGAGTCTCTCCTCTTATCAGCTGAGGGTACAGACACTTCCAAGAAGCATGCGCCTGTGCCTCCTCTCTCCTCCAGATGCAGTTTAAGAACTGAGATGTACTGATGGAGGAGAAGCGAAGGCACAAATTAGAGAAATGAGCAAAGCCTCACGTGTTTTGTTGAAGCGGTGGGGGACACAGGCCGCAGGGAGTGCTGCACATTTGCTTCCCACTGTGGGATAAAGCTGCACCAGCTTCTAAATTTTCAAAATTTTTATGTCACCTTGACCACAAGCCTTGGATTATATATATTATATACAAAATTCAATTCAATGTATAACACCGTCTCAAGGTGCTTCACACTGTAAGGAGAAGACCCTGCGGTATTAAAGAGAAATCCCCAACAATCAGACACTCCCCTACGAGCAAGCACTCGGCGACTGTGGGAAGGAAGAACTCCCTTTGAACAGGAAGAGACCTCCAACAAAACAGGCTCAGGGAGGGGCGGCCATCTGCCTCCACCGGTTGGGGGTGAGGGGACAGAGAAGAGAGAAAGGGTCTCCAAAATTAGGTCTCCAACTTCACCATATGATAAATATACACTAATCCCCGAAGGCATCAAGGGAGCAGAGAACGCCACTCTGTCACTGATTTGAAGAATGATAAAAGAGAGCAGCATAAAATGGAACTGACACATCAGTAAACCTTGACACGGCTACATGACATGTCATGTAATGACATGCTGGAAGGTCATGTGACATCAGAAACTCCGGCGTTAGGGTCAAACCATTATTTTCCCGTTTTAACAAATCCCTTTATACTCAACACTGGAGTCAGTCAGGCCACCAGGACCTGATGCTGCGATAGATAGATCGATCGATCGATCGATCAATAGATAGATGTACACCTGTTCAACTGCTTGCAAACGCAAATATCTAGTTACAACTGAGGTATGCAGAAGAGCAAACCTTAAGGCAGATGGGCTACAGCAGCAGAACAGCACACTCTGGTGCCACTCCTCTCAGCTAACAACAGGAAACTGAGGCTACAGGGACTCAGCAAAACTGGACAATAGAAGACTGGAAAAATGTTACCTTGTCCAAAGCAACATTAGTACCTGAAGATTTAAGAACATGAACTTGAATCTCTTGTATGAGATGTTCAGGTTGTTGTTGGTGTAATTCTATGGGGGATGTTTTCTTGGCACATTTTGAGACCCCTAGTATTAAATGATCAACATTTAAAGACCACAGCATACTCAAGTATTGCCACTGACCATGTACATCCCTTTATGACCAGTGTTCCCATCTTCTAATGGCTGCTTCACTGCATTCAAATGGCCTCCACAGTCACCAGAGCTCAGTCCAATACAGCACCTTTGTGATGTGGCAGAACAGTGATGTTAATATGGACTAAAATGTCTGAGGAATGTTTCCAGCATCTTGTTGGATTTATGCCTTGAGGAATTAAGGGAAAAGGGGGTCCAACCAGGCTGGAGATTTTCCCCCTCTGGTTTACATGTCCTTGCCTTTGCTATTTTAGCTTTGTGTGTGGTTTGGTTGTTTCGTGATCTGCTGTTTGTGAAGTGCAAAGGGACTGAATGTGGTGTCCTTTTGGTAAAGGTAAAGAGACAACTGGAGAAAAAAAAACACAAAATTACCACAAAGAGACACAAAAATGTGCCTCAAAGACATTTGAACAAAGACACAGACAGCTACAAAGAGATGAAAAACTGCTACAGAGACAGAAAACAACTGCACAAAAAAGATCAAAAACAGAAACAAAAGCCACACTGTAAGAAAGGAACACAAAAAACACAAAGAGACATGCACAACAAGATATAATAACCAAAAAAAATGGAAATGAGTATAAAAAGATGCCAAACGACTGCAGTAATAAAAAGAACATGAATATAAAGTGAAGCACTGATTACTCCTGTGCAGGAGCTCCACATGGAACTGTGCTGTCTCCATTCCTGTTCACTTTGAACGCCTCAGACACCTCCAGGTCATGAAATACTCCGATCGTTCTGTGGTTGATATATAAGTGATGGCAGGAGGAGGAGGAGGAGTCGGAGCACAGGTGGATGGTTTTGTGGAGTGGTCTGGGAGAACTCGTCTGCTTCTTTTTTTGTTTTTTGTTTTTTAAGACCTGTCCTGTCTGGCAGCATTAGCAAGCAGAATCATCATCTGAATGCTTTGTTGTGCCAAACACATTTGATTTGCCAAAAGGAGCTCTAGAAGCTCTATAGGCTCCTCTTGTTGATACATTTCTTTATTTATTTATTTTTTGCCACCGCAGACAGGTAGGGAAGAGAAAAGAAGAAGAGAGAAGAAGAGAAGAGAGAAAAAAAAAGAGGAAGAGTGCACACTCGGAAGCCAAGCACTGCATCTGTAAAGCGCATACTGCAGCTGAAATAAGAAAAGCAGACGTATGATACATAAACATACAATCATACAAACATACACATATGAATGTGTGAGTAACTCGTCTGCTTCTGAATGTGAATAAGACCAGAGGGGTGGTGATGGGCTTCACAAGGAGGGGGACAGCTACATGGCCAGTGCCCATCAAAGTAACCAACAAAGTGTCTAGCAAGTGGTCCACACTGACAACAGGCTGAGGCTGGAAGCTGAGATCCTTCAAAGTGTGCAGGAAAAGGGGTGAAGATTCTCTTATCAGTGTTCTGTTGAGTGCAGTGTACTGGTCCTAGTGGTCTGTTGGGGGAGAGCACTGAACGCCTTGTACCTCTGGACACTCCAGGTAGGTTGCAGTTCTGGAATATGACAGCACTGGAGGATAATGGCTTCCTGGTAGCGTCACGTTTGATTCTTCTCAGATCTCTGGCAGTTCATTTGCATCTTTTTCTCTCAACGCGGTTCTTGCGACCCTTTTGGGTATTTTCAAACAAAACATTTGATGGTTCTGTGGTCACGTCCTAATATCTTGGCAGTTTCAAGAGTGCTGCTCAAAATATTCACTTGCCTAATAATTGTGCACGCAGTGTACTCTGGTCACGTACTCAACACACCTTTACTACAAGCCTCATTCACCCATTCAGACACACACACACACACATTTCAGATCAATTTACTTAGTGCCAAACCACACAGTAAGGTAGAGACCCTGCAGTATTAGAGAGTAAACGCCAGCAATCAGACACGCGTATCCAGTGCTTTGTTTTGTACCTTTAAACACTTTCTAGCTTTTACGTCCTGATGAATGCATCATGGGGGTATCTTCCTAAGGACGTCTCACACATAGACTGGATTAGATTCTGAGTCTTCTGTGCAGCCATGAAATGACTGGAAATGTTTGCCTTGTTAAGTTGTGTTCTCTTCCCATGTTGAAGGGGTGGGATGCCCCTTTACAAGGCAATAAGATATGGTCCACTGTCACATAATCTGCGCACAGTTTGTACAAAGATCACATGAAATAGGACCTGCAGAAACTATGAATCTGTTGTCATACTTCGGAAATGTCTGCTGAAGGACGTTCCTTCCTAAAGTTCACAGTGAATGACAATGTCCCAACAGTTAATTATCCATCAGCTGATTTCCTTTGTTCAGCTGCTGTTCCTCTGAGTCCTTTGTTGATTTGGCCATACAATGGAGGGCTCCCTGTTGCCATAGAAACCCATGGCCTGGTTGTGTTTACGTTACTGTCCTTATGCAAGCTGTATTTACAGTGAAAACAGTTCTTCAGTTTGCTTTGTCCCCCTAGAGCAGCACTGTAATGAAACCACTTCCCGTCAGCATCAAAGTGGAGACAGGCAGAGAGGGGAATCAGAACAGTACATGGTGACTACCTGTTGGCGGCTGCAGTTTCCTCCGGTGCTGCTTGCTCCTGGCTTCCTGGTTCTCACAAACCACTTCTAAGTGACCACTGAATATCAGTTTAGCAAGCCGAGGATTGGGCCGCCAAGGTCTCCGCCCTGGACCGCCACCCAATTCGCATAGCACCGGACCCCCATGGTCCCTCCTGCA